>JAHWFP010261283.1:51687-102105 GCA_023313725.1 Lithobius niger
TATGTAGATTTTTGTACTCGTACGACGATGCTGGAAACAGTACTATATCCCGTTGCTGTGAGAAAAGCAAAAAAAATAAAAGCTTGCAATGTTGCGGTTTTCATCACCAGCTAATATCCGTGCAGTCTTGGCGTGTTATCTGCACAGTACACCAAGTAGATCAGCTTATTGTGTGCGCGGCGTATCTTGAGTCCTGAAAGTATTTTTTGAGCGGCTACGTCTTCCTGGAGGGGGCGGCTTTAATCGCCGGCAGCCATTGTTTTTGTAACCATCTTGGATATCAACAAGGCACTCTGCTGCCAAAAACGTACAATCGAGTATCTGTGTTCGTTCTGCGGCGAACGAAAGATAGGCCGCGCACACTTTATGGCCTGTTGCAACCTGAAGCATGGCGACATTCGTATTGCCAGAAGGCATTCTCATAATAGGATTTTTTTAACACTCTTCAATAAAAAAAAATTGGAACCCGACACATAGAGCATTTTATACAATCTTAAGAAATAATTTTCCATTTTCCATTTTTGGTATAATTAAATAGACATTAATCGCTGCAAATAACATAATTTTCCCAATTTCGTTTGGTGTAATTTTTTGTCACATGAAGCAGCTGTCAAACACCTGTGTGCACATAGCTAATCTGTATGCATTTTTTTTTTCGTATGTTTGCGTCTGCATTTATTTATTATCGACTGAACCTATTTGACTTTCCATCCTGAAATAATTTTAGTTCTAGGAGGCAGTCACGGCTCCTTTTGCCAAAATATGAATTTACAACTGAAAAAAAATTATAATTACAACAGATAAATATGTATATAATGACATCTGAAACAGTCATCCTCGTAGTAAGCCAGTCAAAGCGGTGACGCATGCACATTTCAGACATGTGCACACCGGACGGACGGGTGTCTTAGCAGTTTATAAATATTCTCCAAAAACATACATATGTGATGCCAAAAGTAGTAAAAAACTCAATATACGATCTCACATCTTTTCGGTTCGGAGATAAAGCCCCCCCACAATGGACCTACAAAATGCAGATCGATAAAATTGCACAACATTTACGAAAACTTATGCCTAGTCTCTATCACATCAGACACCTTCTTAACATAAAAAGCAAAAAAAAAATCTATCATTCTTGGGTTGAAAGCTTGATTAGATATGGTATTGAAATATATGGATTTGCTGCTAACTACCACATTAATAGACTGCAAAAACTGCAAAACCGAATCATAAAAATTCTTTTTAACGAATATGGAAATTTAAAATCTAAACAAATATACAGGAAAATAAAAATTCTCAAAATTAAACAACTGAGAGATTTCGTTGTAATTCTGAAAAACTATTTTAACTATGACCACAAATTAAGCTCAACTATCAAGAATAATTATTTCAGGAAAACCACATATCGATATGAAGTGCTTTTTGCCAAGAATCAATATGGCAAACGAACAAACAAATATATAATTCCTACTATATTTAATGAAGTCCCTATTGAACTGGTCCAAATCAATGAGATAAATGAGATTAAAAATAAACTAATCGACTACTTCTTGATTAATCAAGAAATCGATTAAGCAATGCCCAGATAAACCTTCGGTCTGATTTTTTTTTTATATGTGGAATGTGAATTTAGTGATTATTATTTTTTTTTTGGACTTACACTGTTACTTTGTGTTTATTTTTGTTTATGATGTCACCTAATATGGATTTATGTTCAAAATAGTACTTGTCAACAAATAATGTGTTCAATATTACCTCCATATTATTCGTTATCATGTGCCTTTCTATTGTACATGACTTACACGGCACATACAAGTTCACCATGAACTTCGAGCCGTCGTAATAAACTACTTATTTAAAAAAAAAAAAATCTGGAGAAATTCACGGAAATTAGTGAGATGTTCATGTGAACTAAAAGACGTGACACACACAATTTCGGACAATTTTTTTCAAATCTTTGACTCACGAGCCGCAACAGTGACCCCGACGTAACAATCCACACTGCCAGACACAAATGGACCAAAGCAGACTATTTCATTCAGCAAGATAGCTTTTAGTTATAAGCTTTCGTATGCCACATGTCGATTCAAACAGTGTTGAACTGCGAATTGTCATTTAACATATCGTGCAAATGTAAAAACTACTGTATTTCCCACTAGGCTTGTTGATTAATGGTGCCCCCCCCTCCCTTCTATTCGAACTACACAACTTTCCTATCACCCAAACCTTACGCATCGCCTCGAAGCCCTCAGCTTAAAGGGGTGGCATTTGGTCTAACTAACTTCAAATTGCTTAAGAATTTCCCACATTATGCCCAGACGTTATTTATTAATCTATTTGTGTAACCATCCAATCCTGAATAACCAGCCTGGTCAAAACAAGCGAACGATTCACATCAAGGAATGTGGACTGCTGCCTTCTGGTGTGAATTAATTTATTAAATAATCTCCCTGTCTGTTGCTTGGATGTTAAAAGTAGTTCTTCCGTAATCTTCGCAGCAGTTTCACGGCTATTGATTTCCTTTTTTATTCCTGCATTATTTTTAAATTCGAATAACATCCATAAACTACCCGAGGCGAAATAAAAGAAAACGAAATAACACACTATACAAAATAACGAAGTTGTCAAGTAGGACACTGACTAATTTTTCCTTATTTGGTAGTTTAAAGTTCTCAGTTTCCCTTTTACTTCAAGTGTTGTAGTGTTGATTTAATAACGGTGATTGTTTTGTGATTGTGATCCAGGCAAACAACAACAACAACAAAAATTGGAACACGAAACAAATTACCTGTCACGTTCGGCCTTGTCGCAAACGTCTACGTTTCTGATAGGAAGCAACAACAAGACACCAGGATTGTTGTACATCAGATTAAGTCTTTCCTAACTGATTTGGTGAGAGTATGTAAGTCACGACGGGAAGAGAACGAGAACAGGAAGCGAAAGTAAAACTGTTGTATGTATTGTTTGTTGTTGTTTACCGTTGCATTACAGATAATTTTTTGTCTCACCGCGTCTGTCTGAAAATTTCCCTGCTAATCTGGAGGGGAGGGGCGTGTGATCTGTAAACATTTACCGACCTTTATCTTATTTCCTCTGCTATTACGAGCATTTTCGTGCAGAGACAGGAAGTGAATTGCGATTGTCAAGTCAGAGGCAATTAAACACGTGGAAGGTAAGCGGAAGATGTTGGTGTTTTTGAGATCAAGAACGAAAATGACTTATTCAAGACCAAGAAAAGGTAAGGAGTAGGCCTAGCATTTACCAGGGGGTGGGGGATTGACGCTTAATGGCGCGTCGACAGCCTGGTTATTAGCGCCAACCTCAATTACAGTGCTATAGTTGATGTAGGTTTGACGCGCTCCCAGCCGAAGCCATGGCGCCAGAGGAGCGAAGGTCAATTTAGCTAGGTAATTCTGATCGGATATTCCAAAGATCTTCTACATGCCACAATCAACATGAGTACAAGGCATCACAGGGCCCTTCTCTTCCCGAAAACGCCAGGTGTGGCTGTGGTCAGGATCGAACCGGGAACCTCTTGCACATGAAATGGTCGTGCTAACCATTAGGCTATATACCTTGCCCCATTCAGTCACAGTGAAGTGGTCCGTGTTGCTACTGTGCCACACATTACGGAGATGTTAAAGAAACCCCAAATCTAGATCTTATCATACATCTGTACCTCCTGAAAAAATGTAAACACCGCGGACAGGAGGACAGACTCTTCGTCTAATTGACACGTCAAGTCTCGCAGAAGATGGAAACACCGACGAACACCATCAAAATTGTGACATTCCACAAGCACATGATGGACAGTAAGTGATCGGTGACAATAATGGCATTTAGGATGGAATTCCCCCCACAAAACAAAACAATGAGTTAGGTTGGTCGAGATTTACGACTCAACTTTTCCCGGCATTTTTTATAGATTGAAAATAAATACACTTTTTGTAGACTGAGTTTTACAAAGTTCATCGGCGTCGAATCGAACGAAAGTCTCACTGGAAAATCGTGTAATGGGATAATTTTCTAATATCTGCCCAAATAAGAAATCTGGATGATCATCTAAACGGAATATCTGGTGAGCTGAGCCAAAAACATAAGCAATAAAAACAAGATCTAATATTTCGGTATCAGGGGATACATAAAACGGCGATACCTTCAACGTAGAGAGAAAAAACATTAAAAACACCTTACATTGCCATAAGTGGTTCACCCAACGTGGTAGTAGATAGTTCGTGCTGCAGCAAGAGCAACGAGCACCGTGAAGGAGGAAGGCAAATTATCGCCGTTTTTATGTATCCCTTGATATCGAAATATTAGACATGGCTTTTATCGCGTGTGCTTTTCGCTCAGTTCTCCAGATACGTATTCTGCACAGTCCATTCCTTCTAAACGAAATATCGTACAATGGATAGTCGTCTAACAGGACAATAATATGGCTGCGGTGTCTGATATTATACGTATGTATAGCCTTTGCAAGCGCGGAAGGGCAAACGAGGCAGGACCGTTATATTGTTCTGTATACGTTTTTCCAATTATACGATTTTCCAGTTAGACAATCATCCCACGCCCCAGTTCTTTCTGCGTTGACAAAAATCTAAGGATATTCATGCTCGACTGCAACGTGCTAATTCAAATTTTGTCACATGGAATATTTGTTTCGACTGTTGCACAAATACGGTGAATACAAGCTCATTATTAAGAGGAATATTTATATTGAAGATTTATATTGAAGATATAACGGAAGTTTGTGAATTGATGATGAGGTTCGTTCACGGTTAAGCGCGAAAACTCAAAACATACTGCTCATCAGCAACTCTCAAATTCTCTACCATCAACACCATAAAAAAATTAGAATACAATTGAAAGCCTATACTACTACGAAACAGGCTTTGGGCCTATTGTAGGCGGAGAGGAGAAAAATTTATTTTAAATTTGTATTTACTCTCATTATAATGCCTTTGCAATACTTGCTAATGGTCCTTAAAAAGCTGGGGGTAATATTCATTCGGCTGCATTTGAGCTGAAGTTCTTTGCTGGTGTTTTTACATTTTAGCTTTTTTTTTTATTTCAGGTAGGCTACGTTTCATATAAATTTGAAAATGCTTTCGTTTGCTCCCCCATTTAGTTTCCGTTTCGTAATTTGCAACCTCTTTACGCCATCGCTGCCGTAGTCAAATACCACGTTAGCCGCCGTCGTTAAGCTAACAAAGAAAGTGCCACCGTCAATGATGCTTACATTGTTTATGCTTCAAACATATCGTCGTCTCCCTACGCCGCCTCCTGCGACAATGTTGAAGCGCACACCTCTGGCACGTACTGCAACGGCGTACGCTAATTTTTTTTTAATTGGAATTATCATGATATTGTAGGTCAGGCGGACTGTTACCTTGGGTGTTAAGATAGCATTTAAATAATTCTAAAGCCTAATTGCTATCTCCCGTTTTAATTTCGTAAGCGACAACAAAAGAGGAATTAGGCCTATTGCGTCCGAGGTTTAGCCCTTCTTGCAACACGGGACGGCGAATGGAGTTTCCGTAGCAATCCAGGAATCTTAAAATTATTATATGAAGCCAAATTATTGTTCCGTGTTGTGATGTAAACACGTAGTCTGACATATGCAGTTGTTTTATATGAGCGGTTTCCTCCTGCAGCGGCGATTTGATTTTCACGTTTGAGATTCCCGTTGATAGTGTCAACGCCACTTTGGTTGCCATGTTGGCTGAATTCCTGCAAGCATTCTTTTTCACATGAACCGAATGTGATTCGTTAACGAATCCTTCTGTTTTTTCCCCCCTTATGCTTGCCTTCCGCTAGTGGTTAAAGTGCTATAATCAAATGTTACTATTTCGCCGGTTGAGTTATGTCAAAAAAGATTGTTAGCTGTAAGGAAGCTACGATGATTTATTTTGGTGTTTTTTTTTTTGTTCCCTTGATTACCAGCAGCACGGTGTATGATTCGTCGGAATTCCTTAACTATTCAGGATTCCAAATTAGATCGATAAATTCGAAAAATTGTAATTTCGTGGATTATAATTGATCAATTTTCGTCAAATACGAGATCAGTAATACTTTTGAGGCTATCTAGCAATGTGGCTAATTTCATAGCAATCTGCACTTTGGTTTGAGCTCCACCCAGACTATAAAAGTGCAACCAACCAACAAACCAACGGACCAACCAAACAACCAACCAACATTTTGCAATTCGATGTCCGTTATAGGCTATGCTTCGCTCGCTCCGCTCCGCCAATTACAGTCCACAGAGACGGAGTTATGAACACAATCAAAAATTTCCCATCATGCAAAGATGGGAAAAACTTTTTCTTGAGTCACCAGTAAATTTCGTACGGTTGTTTTGCTGTGACGTCAACATGGCGGTCTACTGAAATCAGTAGTTTTGCGGCTCTTACGTTTTAGTGTTTTAAACGATTATTGTAAGTAGTCACACAGTCATGTATAATTTTTTACGGTTCATTCCCATAATGTTTGCTGTCTCTTGTTTTAGGTGAACAAGGCCCTAAATTGTGTTGAAAATTAAATACCGTGCCTTTTATATGCAGTTGTGGGTTTAAGAAGGCATCTTTTTTTTTCGAATTATATTAAAGAGTTTGGGGAGCTAATGACATATTTAAAGTACCTGTAGAATAAATAATCCACCATTATTAGGCTGGCAAAAGGTCCAGCGAAAAGGTCCGGAAAAAAGATCTGAGGAAAAAATGTCTATTGAGAGAGAAAAAATTATTTCATAATCGTATTGTTGTTTTGTCGTAATGTTGTTGTTAGGTTAGGTAAGGTTAGGTTAGGTTTGACCTGCTGCCTTGGCTCGAATTTCACCAAGCAGGGCATGAATTTCAGCAAGGAACGACGTTTTCCACAAGCTGTTTTGCCGTTTCTTTTTCTACAACTCCAGATTTTGTACAATTTTTTTTTCTTTACGGATCAGTTTACTCGGAGTTTCTCCTAGATTCACGATCAAATAAGTTCGCGCGCATATACACGTTTATTCAGACGTAGTAATCACGCTAGTGTTAATTTACGTAAACCTTGAATTCAACCCTAAAAATTCTTCCACGACTCGATGAAATGTTATAAGACGTTCTGTGTGTGTGTATCTTTAAGTACTATCCCACGTTGATGGAGCTCGAGGTAGACACCAGACAGGCATTAACTTGTTTTCAGTTTCTCTCTTCCGGAAGTTAGTACCAAGTACCGTTAAGCTCTCGTTTCGTGCCCGTGACTTCGATTTCAAGTAGTGTTAACTACTTCCGGGAAACTCACAGTTTGCTGACTAGTCAAATACGATACTCATGCGCACTACGGTTTCGTAGGATGGCTGCAAGAGCGTTGTAGTATTTCGCCATGTTGACGTATTTCAAGTAAACTGACGTATAAATTGTTTAATCTTAAAACCAAAGTACTGATTTGTGAGATTAAGAAAATAAAAAAGTTTCTATTTAAAAAAAAAAACGAATGATTTGAAGTGAATTCTGATGGTTGGCTGTATTTTTTTAATTTATTTTTTTCCTTTTTTTTATTTCCGACGACGGGTGTATTGTTTCCGAATACCGGACGAACTAACTACAGCTGAGGTTCAAGATTGGATAGGGAATCAGAGTTGAAATTGGAATTGGATTGGAAATTAGATTAGGAATATTTTAAAGACCTTTTAGTAATTTGTGAAGCAGCCTGCGGCAAACAAGTATAGTCGTTTCTTTGAATAAAAAAAAAAAATATTGCCGAAGAACAGCGATTCTTCTCTTTCAGCTAATTAGATTTAATTTTTTTCGTAAAAATTCATTTCTGTACGACATGAACTCTGTACGAATTGAGTTCATGCTAACATAATCGGGCTAGCCGAATTTACGAGATTATGATACGCCAAACGGAAAATAATGGAAGGAGGGGAGGGGGTGTGAGGAGTAAAGCGAAGTTTCTATTGAGTTCACTGTTAAAGGAACCTTTTCACCTTTACAACTCCTAGATGCAGCACCGTAGAATCTTCGAACATTATAAAGAAAATAGCGGGGTGAAACAATGCTATTCGCAGCAGCGCCGCGATTTTCATAACTAAAACGAGACCACGTGACCCACATCAGGCTATTGGATGGCGGAGAATCTGGAACGTGGATGCTGTGTTTAGAATATACGGGCAACGCTATCGAAATGGTGAACAGGCGCCTTTAAGTTTTAAAAACTACACGTCAGTCATAAAACATAAAATTAAATTTTGACATTGAGTGGACAACAATGTTAAAATACGGATAGTGAATTACACAATAAAAAATTAAAACTTCGAAAAATAATTGTTTTGTAAATGTAGTACAGTTCAGGCCGAGTCAATGAATGTGCACCAAAATTCGGATTCGGATATGTGTAACGCTAAGTATTAACACGACTATAATTGAAGCTCGACTAAGTGTAAGAGCCAACGTTATTTCCATGCCAAAACGTTCGCATGCTATTTATTATCAGTCACTTTCCACCTTTAGTCGAATTGTTTAAAACACATAACAGACAAAATCATTTTGAAGACGTTTTTAAGGCTTTTCAAGGTTCTTTTAAATTAGCGAAATTGCCTTTAGATATCAGTATTTTGATACTCAAGTCAATGTTGGCACCACTGCGTTCCTAGTTTATTGATGGGATTTACTGCGAACGTAGTTTCTTTAACAGTTACATCATTGTAGGTTGAGCAGCAGTTGAACAGCACAAACACAGCTGACCTTTCCAGCACAAATTGCTTGCACTGCACTACTTCTCTCTTTCTGCTTCCAGTCCAATCCAAAGAACCATCATTCACAGGAGAAATGGATTCTGCTGACAAACTATTTGTATTTATTTATTTCACTAGCAGTCATACCCGGCTTCGCCCGGGGTTTTGTTTTGCCCGTTGTTGTTTCCCAGTTTTCGCTCACTGTTGCCTAAACGTACACTTCGATGGGCAGTTTTTCTTCCTGTATTACTCTCCCTTTCTTCCATCTGCTCCCTCCCATCTCTCTGCCTTTTTTCTCCTATTTTCTCCCTCCCGTATCGCTGCCTTTTTTCTCCCATTTTCTCCCTCCCTTCTCCGTTCCCTTCCTATACAGCTGCCCGTCCATCTACTTCCCTACCTCTCCTTTGCTACACGTAGTTGAATTAAATACTGCTCCTTCCTCTCCCCTTCCGTACCCCCGTTGGCGAGTTTTGGCGCAACAAAATTGCTATGGTCTCTATTTAAAACAACGCCACTGTGCATCCGTACTGTGTGAAAAAAAAACTGTGCATGACGTCGTTTAATGGTAACAGACGCATTGCTCCCTGACCCCCACCACCACCTTCCCAATCTCTTTTTTTCTTCTAAAGAGCAGGGCTAACAGACGTATACTGTTCCACACATGGGCATTTATCGTCCAGGCCCTCGTCCCCACTCCCAGTTTATCGCTTTAGCTTGAGCGATTTGTACCATGTGAAAAATAAGTTTCTTTCGTGCGTGACGTCATTTAACACTTGCCGCTGAGATGACCGCGCAGAGCAAATTAATTGTTAGTCGAGGCAACAATGTGTCACTTTCAACTTCTTTTCAATGCAACAACGTACCAGTTTCAACTTAAAGCCAAAGAATTGACACACTCGCTAGTTTTCATTGTTCCCCTTCCGGTGGGCGTCGTTGCGGATGCTTCATTTCTGCTATGAGACTTTCGTTTATCATACACGGCGGTATATATGATTGAAGTCCTCTCTCCAGCAAAACTAAAACTATTAATTTCTCCGTTGCTATTCAATATATTTCTACCAAACTTGGCCGGATAGTAGATAGCAACTTTTCCAAACTTTACACTAACTTTTATGCAATTCCGTGCAAGAGTAAACGTAGGAAGCCACACGTAAATTTGAAAACTGTTCACTTCTTCTTGTTATTGTTCTTGTTCTTGTTCTTCTAGGCTGACACGGTTTCAGAAAAAACTACTGCACCTACCTAAAATGTGAAACATGATCTGAGCCAGAAATTTCTCTGGGCTTCAACCTTACAGGGACCACTTTTTCAATTGGTCGATTGAAAAATGACCATTGTATTTAGGGAACAATGCCACTCAGCAAACTCCAGACCCATTTTTCGTGCATGCAACAATCGACTGCATGCATAAACCTCTATAGCGCGACACCATAGCCGTAAAAAAGGTACACGGATTACAAACAAAAACGTCAAGTGTGCCGTAAAAAAAGTGGTTATATGATTGACGTTTCATGTTACTTGTTAAAAGGTACACGGATAAAAATTGGTGATTTTTGATTGAAATAATCAAATGTACAATTCATAAAATTGCATCTGTTTAAGTGCTGTTGTGCTTTACGTAACGTATATGATTGGTAAAGCACAACAGCACTTAAACAGATCCAATTTTCTGAATTGTACATTTGATTATTTCAATTAAAAATCACCAATTTTTATCCGTGTACATTTTAACAAATAAAATGAAACTTCAATCATATAACCCCTTTTTTTACGGCATACTTGACGTTTTTGTTTGTAATAATGTAAGGTGTTATAAATTTACTTAATTGTACTGTTACGTTCTAACATCATTCCAAGCAAAGTACACTAAGAAAATTCAAGGCCATACAAGGATCCAACAACAAAATTCCAATTGTCAAGGTTTTTCAAGCCTTGAATTTTCGGTTTTCAAATTTAAGGCTTTTCAAGGAATTCGAGGCCTTTTGCGAACCCTGCTAACTTATCCGTGGATGTATATTTTGTGCACGTTTTCGTCAATATATTATGTTCGTTGTTTCTGCCTGTTTTTCTACCAAGGACCGCTTTTGTGTAAGCAAAAACGTCAAACTTTAAAACCCTTTACTTTCCCCCAAAATTAACTAACATAGACCAATGAAAGAACAAGAACAATCGAACCATATGGCTTCACAGCATGGCCATTTCTTGTTGTTGTTATTGTTGTTCGGTCTCTTTGCTTCACCTGGAGATCGGCCCAAACGAACCGATTTTCAACTTTTGTAGCGTAAAACGTGCGAACAAAACGACCTACGGTCTTTTGAACGCTATTTTAATGTGACTGCAATATTCTTGTTCTTGTTTTTCTTCTTGTATGGAAAAGACAGTGCGCGGCTTTCAAAACAAATAATATTTACATGTCGTATGGCTGGAGTCAAACTCAGGTATTCCGATAACATATCGACTGCTCTTATCCATGAGCTGCTACGACAGTACTACAAATTGCTGCAAATTGGGCTTAAGTTTACGTCAGTCACAATCATACTAATGCACGAAGGAGTCACATAGGCTACTGACTTTAGCTTTATTCCCTGGCTGCTACGACAGGAGTTTAATTGTCTTCTTAGCTGCTGTTTCATCGTCGTAATAAGAAAAAATTTTATTTGTGAGTTGTGAAGCACGTGGGTCGGGGGGGGGGGGGGTGGGACTAGTGACGTAAATAAACATTTTTCTGGGGGTCCGAATTCTACGCGCCCCTCTACGCCCCTTCTACAAAACGTATGACCACTTTATTTTACGCTTAATTTTCTTGCTTTTCGTATTGTTTTTCGTATGTAATTTTCTTGCTTCATTAAAAAAATTAATTTTTCCCCCCCCCCCCCCCCTCCATTTGCGCCACTGGGCAACTGAAAGACTAACTATCATATTCGGCATTTCCAAAGATATCTTTAATTCAGAAACCTGATTCATGTTTTGAACGATTCGCCATATAACACTTTCTACGTAGGACGTACCAAAATCCGTTTGTTAAACTAAAAAAAAAAAAAAAAATCGTATGGATGATGTAGACAATAAGATCTTGCGCTGAACCAGTTCACAATACCGGACATTTTTTTTTCAAAAGTGAACATTTAAAAACACCGGTCAATAAAATCACGAAAGGCATAAACTGATGGAATTGATGCAGATTCTTTCACAACTCTGATAAAAATCGTTATTACACTGATGACTTTTTCAGAACTTTACAAGAAAAATTGGAACAATATTGGAAAAAAAAACTGCATAACCGAAAGACTTGACAGCTTTGCTTATCTCCAATCGATCTACTTGACTGTATCATTTGACTTGACCTTGTTAGGTAACAAGTACGATACGATTTGTACTGGATATTTTATCAATTTTTTTACGTTACTGTTTAGAATGAATTACATCTGTTGTTAGTGGAACAGTGTGGGTATCAGATTATTATTTTTTTTTAATTGCAGCATATTTATTTATTTTTTGTTACTGTGAGGGTCCAGGAAGAAGAGCGGGCGACGTCGTCATAAGATGTAGGAAGTCACACTAAAATACAAACCGAAAGATCGCCATAAGCATTTTTTTTCCTATCAAAAATCTTACCAGCAACCAAGATTTGTAGCAGTTTGCGAACTGAACAACTGTATATACTTCCTGGTATAAAAATTATCGAAATGTAGAACAGGGGTAAGAGGAGACATACATTTCATGTGAAGAAACAACATCAATCTTCCGTCACGGATCGAAGACTTCGACAGTGGCGCGCTTGTGAAATTCCGTTATCGTAGACATTTTCGTGTGTCTGCTCAAAGCCACGCTTTAAAGTAGTCATAAGTAGTCAAATTTTTTTTTTTTTTTAAAGTTGATAATAAAACATTTTACGTTTACAAATTGAATTTTGGCCAGGGTAGACTGATTCAAATCAAGCCGGTTTATGAATCAGTGATTTAAATAGCGATTTAAATCAAATTATTTTTATTGATATTAATCACTTCCATTTCAATCACGATTTAAACCAAGATTTAAATGACAGATTTAAATCAAAATTGATTTTATTAATAATAATCCAGATTTAAATCAATAAGTTTTACCCTTCCTTTGAATATTTCAATTGATTTACACCCTATAAACTTTCCGGTTTAAGTTTTAGATTCTTTTATGATCACTATCATTGAGCAGCTGCTTATGGCCACAGCCTCTTCTGCAGTTTTGGACTATGGGTAGGTTGTTTTCAAGATTTGTATATATATGTTCATACAATTTTCAACTACCCGGGAGCAGTCAAGGCAGGAAATGTGTATTTCCTGCAGGAACAGTCAGGTAGGAAATGTGTATAAATGTGTATTTTGGCTGAAAGTACTGAACCGAAAAAAATAATAATTTGACCAAAACCCTACAACCACAGAAATTTGTGATATCCTACAAAACTCCACAATGACAAAGGGACTCGCCAAGTTTTTGCCATAGACAGTAGTAATATCACAACCAAATGGATACCACTAACTTTCTCTTCCCGACTAATCACATATTGATCTCACAATATGAACTAACACCTTGATGGTTGTGAGCTAAGCTTGATCGATTTCGGCTCAGACCACAAACTTGATGGTAACTATTTTGGATCTGATTTCACTCGTTTCTATGGCGAAAACTTTGTGAGAGACTGCCGTAAAAGAATTTAGAGATTAAACCGGGGTTCCTAGTAGGTTGGTACTCAATGCCCTCTTGGTGTTTTGCCTGTTTTTAATGTGTTATGTTGTGACGAAGTCTCAAAAAACGAGTCGAAAATTTAATTTGTATGTTGTTCTATAATTGCGGGCGTATGTCAGACAAGAGGCACGTCAACTTCACTTCACCTGGAAAATAATTCTGCACGACTCCGTACGTGACTGTGGCAACCATTCAGAATGGCTGACCACCGTCCTTATCCTTTTGGGGTAGGTCAGTCAGTGTCACGAGTTCCAATCGGGGCCGATGACCTTACTTTCAATCTTACATTTATTTTCAACAAGATCAGTGTTAATCCCCGACTTACTCCTACGTAAAGATTTTATCAGTTTAATGACGGCAAGAAACTAAATAAGTTTCAAATATAGCCACTGACGACCACTACGTGCGTCTCTGTAAAAAATGTAAGATTGAAAGTAAGGTCATCGGCCCCGATTGGAACTCGTGACACTGACTGACCTACCCCAAAAGGATAAGGACGGTGGTCAGCCATTCTGAATGGTTGCCACAGTCACGTACGGAGTCGTGCAGAATTATTTTCCAGGTGAAGTGAAGTTGACGTGCCTCTTGTCTGACATACGCCCGCAATTATAGAACAACATACAAATTAAATTTTCGACTCGTTTTTTGAGACTTCGTCACAACATAACACATTAAAAACAGGCAAAACACCAAGAGGGCATTGAGTACCAACCTACTAGGAACCCCGGTTTAATCTCTAAATTCTTTTACGATAGACTCTCAGCAAAAATAAAAAAATGGAAAAACGCACTACGAGCTTTGTGAGAGTTCCTTGGGAACCCGAGCTAAGCCCAGCGGAATGGACAGCAACCTGCCGTCCAAGCCAAGATAAGGTGAGATCGCCTCGCTCCCTCACCGCATTTGCACTGGTTGTCAGGAAGTTAAATTACATTTACTAAAAAAACTAGGACTTCATCATGATGACTCCGACAGACAACTGAAATCCTCTACTGGAAGCGTCAGGTCTTAAATTCTTGCTGTTTTTCGAACATCACCGAAAACTCTTTGGTTCCGCCTGCGAGGAGATCTTACCACGCTCGTCACGGATCGTAGCAGCCTCGTGCATGTTGATCGCGTGCTGATGCGAACCAATGAATGGCTAACGACGACGTAACCATCGATCTTGCAAGGTGGGAGGATGCTTGATGACGATAACAGCTGAGCTCCCAAAGAAGATGCTAGAGAGCGAGCACTTCTTATCGTTGTTGCAACCCCCTCCCTCATGCGGTCGTGCCAGCAGTTAAGCAAGCGGTAGATCAGGTTTGTTTCGGGGTGTTTATCACCACAGCCTCCGGAGAATTTCTGTGAATATAAAATAGGGTTTTTTTTTGACGTTTTGTTGGCGACGCTGGAACTGTTTTTATCATTTTTTTGTACGCGTCTGCATGCTTTGTTTTGGGAGTTGCCCAAGTATTGAATGATTCAAGGTGGCGGACGGATGTGACGTTGTGTTAAAGATGGCTGCCGTCTCTAAAATTCGTGCGCGAACCATGGAGTCATTGAAAGGAGAGAGAAAGAATCGAGCATATTGGTGTAGATTGGTGATTCGAATTCGTGTTAGGGTTGAAATTTCTTTGAAGCCCAAATGCAATAGCCGCTAGGGGGAAGGGGATAGTCGTTAAAAATATTAAAGGCGCCTGTTCACCATTTCGATAGCGGTGCCCATATTCTAAACGCAGTACCCACGTTACAGATTCTCCGCCATCCAATAGGCTGATGTGGGTCACGTGATCTCGATTTAGTTATGAAAATGCGCGGCGCTGCTGCGAAGTGTTGTTACTTTTTTTGTTTAATTTACCGCTATTTTCTTTACATTACTCGAAGATTCTACGGTACTGCATCTAGGAGTTCAAGGGTGAAAAGGCGCCTTTAAGTGCGTTGTCGATTGCTGTACTGCTCCTGGCTTTACAGTAAGTCACGAACGAAGAAGTTTTTTTTTGTATGTATAAAGTACACAGCGTTCCCTTCCGCCCCAACCGTAATGCACCTAAAAGACTTGCGAACGAATGGGTAACATAAACTTTTACCGAAGTAAACGTAGACTGAAGTAAATTGTAATTCGAAGGCATATTGCAACGACAGTTTCCACTGGCTTGTTTAGCCTTAGACCCTAAGCTAGGGCCCTAGTGGATCTCACTCCTCTGATGCTATGGTGTTGTGAGTTTAATTCCGGATTTCAAACTTTGAAATTATGACACCCCAGCGAGGTTGCGCTGATGACGTCATTTGTGAAATCTACCAAGCCCAAGGTTCGCATGACGTCATATTGTAACGACCCATTGTCTTTTAAAATGAATATTCATTGTTAGCTGAGATGATCCTATGTGATCAATTAATGTAAAAATATATAGCGTATGAATTGTCTGTACTGAATGTTTAACATCAGTTGTAATGGCTCGTGCTCGCTTGGTCTTCTGCTTGGTGCTCCCAATAATTAGGTGTTAACCCGAGAATTCATCCGTCTCTGCCCTCCAGCCATCCCAGAACCAATGGTAATTTCGGCCGTTTAATTAGAATTATTTCCCAATTTTCCCAATTCCCGAACTTAAACTCAAACCTGGCCAACCCTGTTGTTAGTTTAGCACTGCAACCCCGTAGCTACTTAGTCTAGCTGTCAAAATGTGAAATTACCCAAAACTAACCAATCCTACTTGTCCCAAGTAAGCCTCATGCCGTTTGGTATTCCATATAAGGCCCTAAGTCAAGGTTACTGTCGCCCTTGAACGTCAGGCAAGCCTGAGCATACCATATCGCTCATATTAAAAATTAAAACATAACCAAAACTGAACCACGACTACTAGCCTTGTTCCATCAATTTGCGTTAATTTGGAATTCCCGCAACCCCTTGACTAGCTCTACGACACATCTGTATGCTAGTCCTTTAACTGTGGCGTTGGCTCTGGGGGAGCAGTCGCACGTACCGGCAAACCCCACAGTGACGTCATATTATGTGTTATGTATTATGTGTATTCTTTATGTGTATTCTTTCATGTATAACCCTAGAAGATCAGTGGTCAAGGTGGTTCAGGCCTTGCCTGCCATTAAGGGTGGCTGCTAGCAGAGATGGCTCATGGGATACCAGGATATACTACAGGAAGTACCCAGGTGGGCCCAGGCTGCAGATCAGGGCATAAAAAGACCCAGCAGTCTCCTTAAGCCTCACTACGGGAGCTAGCCCCTAACCAGCAACAACTCTTTCTGAAATATGCCACTATACTACAGCCTAACCTAGAGCATCCTTGAACCACTGACAACATCTCTAAAGGACAGACCGCATGGCCCTGGAAATAAACCCTGAACTCAACCGTACTTCTGGCTTCTGGACTTAGTGGTGTTGCAATACGGTCCAAAAAGCCTTTGTCGAATATGCAAACTTACCATTTGACTCGTAAATTCACTCGCACAAAAAGCCTTTTTTTTAAATGTGGTCCCAGTTCTGTGAATTCATCTTCAACAGAAAACATAAACCTGCATTTACATTTTGAAATGTAAAGAGGGCCTTGATTGGACTGGTTCTGAAAACCATGCAGTATAATTAAGCCATCGCAGAAGAGGGTTAAATGACCTTAACCATTTCGTTTAAGGCAGTGATTACGTAAGCATTTTAAGTTACGAACGGGATCCGTTGTTCATGGCGCAAATAATAAAAAAAAATAACGGATCGTAAAACCTACCGACTAAAGCTTTGCTGAGGTCGAAAAAGTCCAAAGCTTTGGATCCTCCTACTCCTCCCCGAAACGATTCGTCCGAATTTAGGAACTGAGAAGGACTGTTGAGTGGCATAGCTCCCCCGAAGATAGCCCTTGGCATAGGCGGCATTGGAGGCATAGGTGGGAAGCCACTGAAATTGCGAGGGTGTGAAAGGGGTGGAAAAGGGTAGCTCCTGGCGTTTGTCCCCCGCCAGCACGTAACCAGAAGGAGGAGGACCAGGGTGCGGGGAGATGGCCGTTGCATGGTGCATTCAGAAGGACGACGGAATCATCTGAAAACAAACAAAATATACGTCAAGAAACAGTAAAAAAAAAAGAAAAAAACACGGCAGCACAACTGAGCAAGATTTCGGAACAAAGCTTGGATATACGCACACTGGAGCAATTGGGGTCCCACCCATTTTCCGTTTTTTTTTTTTGCCCCTCTTTGCCCCTCTAAAATACTGATTTACCCTTTTTAGCTTCTGCTTCTTGCATCTTGGGGTAAGGTAGGCAACTCTCGAAAATAGAAAAAAAAAGTCTCAAAAATGTGTGCAAGTGCTCCTTGCCTTCTTCTTTTTTTTTTTTTTGAAAGTTTGCGTAAGTCCCTATACTTTGTTCCACATTATGCTTTCAGAAAACTGACTGTATGATGCCACGTTTCCTTGCACTATGAATGAAAAAACTTGTGAATATCACACTTGTAGACTCTACACCGTTACTGTTACAGTCTACGAGTGGGATATTTACATGTTTTTTTGTACTCGTAGTGGCAGGAAACGTGGCGTCATACAGTCAGTTTTCTGAAAGCATAATGTGGAACAAACTATAGCTTGGATTACTGATAGTGGAAAGGGGTCAGAGGGTAGAGAATGGTTAGCAACATTTTCGAGTACGCCGGAAGTCCATGGTTCAATCCTGGCCTCCAACCCCTTCCCCATGCTTTCGGCAAGGAATTGAAGGAATTAACTCTCACAGATGGATTAAAGAACTTGGGAGATGGTTTTTTTTTTTTTGAGCTTCATGAAGTTAGACAATTGTCCCTCCAACACGTCAGGACCTGTCCGTAATTGGTAAAAATGCTTGCCATGTTCAAACATCGCTGAAGTTTTACTCTCCTGTTTGTGTTTGACTTTTGCAATGTTTCAGCTATCGCATACAGTGTTCTTTGTCGCAGATAACAGAAAATTGCGAAGGTTGTTTACCCAAGGCAGATTATTCCGAAGTACACAAACACACTTACCGGTAATTAAAAGCTAAACGTTCAAAAACATAATGCCACCTAAAGTTTGACTAAACGTTTAAACGTTTAAGCTAAAACGTTAAAAAAGATATGAAGTCAGTAGTAAGGTTTAACGTGGACTATGCCCTACACTAATATAGTGGTATCATAACCTTATGAGGAAAAACTAGTGTAGTCTCTTCAGTTTTGACCTTGGTTTTTAAACTTTACCTTCAACATCAAACGAACTCGTTTTTGTGTATGAATAATTATATCCCGGTTAGGCTATACTGAATATTGTATTTTTTGTACGAGTCATTTACCAAAACAATCCTCCGGTACAAAAAAAAAAAATATTGTAATACTTTTCCTACAAGCTTCACTGGAATTTTTTTTTCAAAATGCTTTTCGTGGGATTTCTTGTGATTTACTAAAAATAATCTCCAGAATCCTAGAAAAGTGCTTTATAATTGCGTATAATTGTAATTGCTTAACTGAAAATTCAAACTTTAATTTTCGACCATTCAAACCATCGTCATTCTTACAATAAACTAAAAGAATGCAGAGTTACATTTTGCAGCAGCCTATTTGGTAGGCGCCATGTGGTAGGCGTCACGACGCACAGGCTGGTGCAGAATTTAACTTTATATTCTTCAGACAATTTTATTGTGTTTTATTTTGTAAACAAAGAAAATATCGGTCAAGAAACAGTAAAAAACAAAAACACGGCAGCATAACTGGGCAAGATTTCGGAACAAAGCTTGGACCAAGGATATACGCACACTGGAGCAATTGGGGCCCCCCATTTTCAGTTTTTTGCCCCTCCTTGCAAAAATTAAAGTTTGAATTTGAAGTTAAGTTACAAGTGTACACAATATGTAAGGAAATGCACTTGTCAGGAAGCATTTTGCGCTATTAAGTAATGATTAAAATCGTTACCTTCCCATTAAAATACGCTCTGTTGTGAATATGTCCGCCTACTGAACTTTAAATTATGACAGCAGCACTATGGAAACCACATTTTTCTTAAGATTCAAAATTTTGAAACGTATTCAACCTTGACGGCTAGCTGTCTCAACCGGACCTACGTCTCGACCTGCATTCATACAAATTATGCTCCATCTAGACATAATAATAAAAACATTAAAAAATATAAATAAAAAACTTGATCCGCTCCCACGCATAATACGAAGGCTGCCACAACAAAAGTCTTAAGATGTAGAGTAGTTTTTCCCCAGTGTGACCTTGATGGAGCCCAAAGTTGCCGCCTAACCTTGACCCAAGTGCCGTTTAGTTCCCACTATAAAGCCACACTTCATTAGCATTTGAGCGTTGGCGATCGCCTACAGTGAGCGGCCACAGGTTGCATTTAGGCATTCTCGCTGCTGCAAGCCATATACTTATGGTACTTCAACATGGCGCCTGTTTAGGCTATGCCAACAACAAACCCGAAAGCAACGCCCCTTACAAGAAGGCACAACGAGCACATCACTACTGTCGAAACAAGCAACGAGGAAAATGTGCTTGGTAGACACTTCGCCCAACACGGGCACCGTCCAGATTTTAAATCTACATCAGTGATCTTCCTTGGAAAAAAAAAAATAAAAAAAATAACTATATCATTCTTTAGGATTAAGTTTGGAAGCCAGGACAATTTGTATTAGCCGAAAAATCGAGTCCATAACATCCACAAGAACTACCCTGTAAAACAAATTGCCCTCAAGCCAAGAAAATCCACAAGCATATGAAATGATCCAGATTTAATTTTCGGATAGTGAAATTTTTTCCTTGGTCATGAAACCTTGTGGTTGTGGTATCATAACCCTTATCATAACCTTTATCAAACGTTTCATTGTGACCCAGGAAAGAAGTTTACGTTCGAAAGTTAAATCTGGACCATTTCATGGGCTTGTGGGCTTTCATGGCATTTCAGGAGGGTAATTTGTTTCACTTTGCAACTTCTCCACAAAATAATTGAAGAACAAGAACTACCCTATTATGGAGGAATGGGTTTCCTCATTCAGAGAAAATGTAGAAATTTCACCCCCGTTAAAGCACTGCTGGGAGCAACAAGTTTTAGTTCTTACTGCTGGCAGTTCGGACCTGATGTAAATACTGGCGTTGAATAGGCCTACTTTTAATGTCGTAGTTTTCGTTAGTATAGTATAGCGCCTCAGAAGCAAGGTGAGGCGCCTCAGAGGGCAAAGTAAAGCCGTGAACACATTCTATCCCATGACACTGCACAAGGACAGGCGACGCTTAAAAACTACTCAGTGATGGTGCGCACCTAACTTCTTCAGGCAGCGCATTCCATGCTCTCACAGCCCTAACCCCGAAACAAAACCTTCTCACATCAACACATACGACACCGCCTCAATAAAAGAGTTCCAGGCCTCGCATATCTGTCCGCTATTAAAATCAAGAGCTGCTTTCAGTCAATATCAAGGAGACCACTCAAAAGTTGTTTGGCCTAACTTATGTTTGCTTTATCCTGTTCAGTTTTATTTGACAAAGAATCTGGTTGCGTACATCCTAAAATTCATATTACCGAAGAAAAATTACCATAGTTGTATTCCTGGATATTTACTTTGATATCATAATGCTCGTTTTCTTATCATCATATTGTCACGTGTTGATATGACCGCATGTCTTTCACGGAACATTGACGTAGATATGTATCCATAAACTTTTGTTACGGTAGTCACGACACTTATTTCATCGCATTGTGAATCACAACCATGGTCGGATTGAGAGTGAGTGCCCCTCCCCTCCCCCCGCCCGCGAGAAGAGAAAAAAAATAGGGCCGCTTGCTCTCCAAAAGTTTTCAGAATTTTTAAAAATTTTGATTAATCCCTGGATTGCTGTCTCAATTACGTCTTAACGTCTTAACTATGTCTTAACGTTGAAAAATTAAGGGAGTTGAAAAGGACGTTAAAACGACACATGAGCCTTAAAAATATTTAAAGATGAACTTACATTTGTTTTTCTCCTTTCACATAAAACTTTGTATCGTGAGCATTTCTATTATGTTTATATACTACAGGGGACCACTCCCTGCTGACTGAAAGGGCCCCTTGTTTCCTGTGGCGAGGGATCCCCCCCCCCCCACCACCCCCGGATTCCCGAGCAAACCAATCTGACATTGATCACAATTAGTTTCTAGCTGGGAGATTGCATTGCGCGATGTGGCCTGCGGGGCGACCGAGATTCTTCCTGAATTACTGAATTTCGATACTCACTGTCTATACCTGTCTCCCCTGGCGATTTTCTTTCAAACCTCTTTGCCCACTTGGATCAAACTTCAAACTTGATTGGTTGTGTTTCTAGAGTAGAGGGAAGAGTGAGACGGATTTCTCTTCGCCACGCCCCAAAACGTCATCAAAACCGATCAGTTTAGAAACGGCACTCGTTGTTCTCAAGAGAAGAAAAATTTTTGCAATAATCGCTATCGCATCCAGTATTTTCAAGTTTATAAATTTCGACATTTTCCATATCTCACTTCCCTACAGTTTAGAAACACGACCATTTCCTTTACTCCCAGTGTTGGCAACCACGTTGGATCAGAACGTGAGAGTAGCCTAAGCCAAAAAAAAATTGCTTCACTTGGCTCAACAAGATATCACCTCCATGACGTCATCTTTACGTCAATCATATGGGAGGAGTTTGGATCAGTTGCTTCGAGTTAAGAAAACGACTATTCTCACACCCCTCTAGCTTTTGATCCCTCTTAGCCCTGGAACACAACTCAATTTTGAGCAATTTTAGTGAAAAGTAAATTTTCAGAATATTTTGAATTGCAATAAATGCATCACTCGTCGACTTAGACCTAATTTTAGTCTTGTTTTCTGAATTGTTTACTCACTGGGTTTAGTTTGACGAAATAACTTAGCGCTTGAGATCACGGCTTGAAACGACGAATTAGTCTGGTGGGAATCCTTAACACGTTTTGTTGTGGCGAGAACAATTTACCAAATCTGGCGATTAACGTTTACACTGTCTACACAAATAAGCAAGATATCACAAGGCTTTCGCTTAAGTTTTACAGTGTCGCATTTTACGGGAAGGAATCCCGCCTGAGAGCGAATCAACGTTAGTCAGCATGACTGTATAGCAGGAAAGCCGCACGGTGACAGAGGCGGAGCTTTCAGCGCATGCCATACTATCTGTATTTTTAGCGCTGCGAAAAGCCGGCCTGTTCTTTTACTGAAAATTTACTTTACTTATTCGGACTAAATTTTGCTAAGGTATTCAACAATTCTTTTTGTTGAAACTTTTGTCGAAACTTTAGTCTGGTCGAGTTTTTTTTTTTTAATAATTAGAAAACAAAAATAAACTCGTTTGATGTTTAGGTAAGGTTTAACTGAACCAAAGTCGAAACAGCAAAGGAACACACATAAGCTTTCCTGTAAGATTTTAGATGCCACAATGGTCCTGAAGTTTTAAATTCACGTGAAACCTTACTGCTGTCCTCAACCATTGCGACCACAACACACAAAAAATAGCAAAAAAAAAAAAAAAAAAAAAATATTGCAAATAGTAGAAAAAGGGAACCGACCGTTGATTAATGTATTATTTTGTCAGTTTTTAATACGATGAAGATTAAAATAGTGCCCGACTTTGAAACATCTGGACGCCAAACATAGAAATAATAATACAACAAGCGGCTACAGCGACTGCCTAGTCGCACCGGTCTTCTGTACGGTTCCTCCACTTCCAATGTTGAGGCGCACACCTCTATCATGCAGTACAACTGCTGTTATTACTTAATTTAGTTACGTCGAAGCAGTCTATTAAACAAAACGTTGTAAACAATGGACCTTGTAAACAATGGTCGTCAATATCTGGTACTGTTGCGAAGTTGAAAAAAGCGACGGACGGACAAAGTCGTTGCAATAGTCTTCTCGCCGGTTACGGCGTACAGAAGACTAAAACGGCTACGTTTCGTAATGCTAAGATTATTGAGTAACATATTTCTTATATTGGTTAAATTTTAAATCGTGTAGCTAAGAATTAACGAGAATCAGTTTCACTCATAGTTTTTTTTTTTTTAATTTTGATGAGCCTTATGTCAGCCGAAGCAATTAATGCTTGTATAGCTGAACCGGCTCAATTTTGAACATTACCAGATTTTTTTTAGAGAAGAAGAAAATCCGGTAAAGGGAGGTGCCAGCCCAGGGATTCGATCCGGGAAACCGCCGACCATCGTCGGGGCCGAAAGATTGTCCAGAATTAGCCAGAATACATCCCATAGCTGCTGAAGGAGCATGGTAGCCTCTCACGCTACCCTGGCCGGCAGCCCTGGCGGGGACTTTGCCATATTGTATATATTGTAGTCATACACATATTGTATAATCCCATATTTCTTTTTATTATTAATTTTTGTAGTTTTCTTCAGTCAAATCGTCTCCTCGTCTCAAGTTCATCACCCTATGGAAGATACATAGCGATTAGTTTTTTTGTTTTTTTTTGCCGTTTTCAGTGATGTTGTTAAGCCACCAATCACACCGGGTTCAACAGTAAACAATGTAAAGAATATTTGAAAAATTTTCTTTTTTTTTGGTGGGTGCAATGGTTGAGGACAACAGTAAGGTTTCACGTGGACTTAAGACTTCAGGAACATTGTGGTATCTGAAATCGTACAGGACAGTTTGTTTGTGTTACATTGTAATTTTGACTTTGGTTTAGTTAAACCTTACCTTAAACATCAAACGAGTTCGTTTTTGTTTTCTAATTCGTGATAATCTGACATACCAAGTTATGTGTCTTGGGGATGACACATACGGGGCTAATTATGCACTATAGCTAACTAATCACTAGTGAAACAAAGAGCTGGTGTAGACGGTAGAAGTCAGGCGTTCATTATGGCATATGCTACAGCTTATAAAGGGTTGGCTACTTTACATGCAATGGAATGATTGGGCAACAATACAGTTACAACGACAAGGCACACTGGCTACAAGCCAATTATCAATAAGTGCAAACCATGACAAGGCAATCGATGATACGCGATAATAATGTGGATGCACAGAAGGTGCACCAATTCCAGAACAGACCACCAAGTTGGTCTTCTGTACTCCTTGAAACCGCACTGAAGTTCGCTCGCTCATTCAGCGCAAGTATTTTTGTTGGAAGTTGGTTTGCCTGCAGAGCTGTCTTAGAACGCCTTGGGCCTTTATTCGAATAATTACATAACAATACATAACAAACATTACATAAGAAACCAACTTCCAGGAGATAGACTGACATTGAATGAGCGAGCGAAGCGCCAAATGAGCAATGGTTATTTCAGCATTTTGTAAAGTAGTTCTAATAAGGATGATGCCTCTTAAACTTCACGTTCCTCAAATTGCGGGTGGATTGTGGGTTCACCAGAATTATTAGCATTTGTTTATTCTGCAGTCTACGCCTTGCGGCTGCCGTTTGCTGATTGGCATTGTTGCCTAATAAAAATGTTTGATGTTTAATGTTTAGTGTTTGGGTGGGTGACCACCTGGGAATCTGGCTGTTGCAGACATAGGGCCTTAGGGCTTCGGGCAGATGACCAGGAGTGGTTAACGCTCGTTAAACCCTTTGAAACCCTTTGATGTTTAATACAATGTAAGACAATAAAACTGATCGTTCAGGGTCCCGAAACTACGGAAAGGCTCGACCAATTTAAATCTGTATTTCTATAAAAGGCACGTCTGCGAAAGTTTCCCTTCAAATGAGCAAAGAACCAGCTTTCTAGGACAAATGGTTTATAGTCTGTTCCACATTATGTTTTCAGAAAACTGACTGCATGATGCCACGTTTTCTTCCACTAACGACTGCAAAAATATGTAAATATCACATTCGTAGACTCTTACAGTAACTGTGGAGAGTCTACAAGTGTGATATCAACACGTTTTGCACTTATAGTGCAAGAAAACGTGAAGTCATTTAGTCAGTTTCCTGCAGACATAATGTGGAACAGACTATAGTCTGTAGATACCATTGCGTAAATGTATATAAAATACAAGAAGTCCACCACTTAAGCCAAAAAATGAAACTCGCGCTGGGCAAAATATCACACAGCCGAAGTCCAGCTGACCAATCTGATATTAATAAAAGTTGGTAAACTTGTTGGTAAAGTCCACACTGCTTATATCTGATATCTGAGAGGACAATGATGAAAGACGCAGGAGAACTTAAGCATCGAAATTTCTGCATTAACATGAGACAGCGAGGTCAGACCTCACTTTACTAATGAATCGATAATGCAGGCCTAAACCCTTTTTTACCGGCGGGCCTGACATACAAAAAAGTAATTTTAGAGAGCCGGATCCTCAAATGTATTTATTTGTAAATTGACTCAAAGGCCTATGTTAATTTTTTTTTTAACAATTATAATACGCAAAATAAATCTGATGTATTCTAATCGTCCAATTAGCTCCGTTCGTAAATTGAAAAGGTCCAATTTGCCCTACTTGAGAAGCTGTTCGTGACTCGGTCACCAGACGCTATTTATTTTTAATTTGGAGGACACCATGGCGGGCCGAATATCATTTTTTAAAAGTCCAACGGGCCGGATTTGAACGACCCCCTGTTCCAGGGCCTGCTCTGGCGTGCTTTATGCTTCAATGGATAGCAGTCCGTTAAAGATTGTAGCACGCTACTCCGTTCGGTCCCGTTCCGACGACTGACGGCAACGGATGGTCCAGCGCACATTGCTTCCGTCACTGACCGTTTTAGTCGGCTTCGCCAAGCTTTTTAATTTGGTCGTACCCAACGTGGCAATGCAACTGAAGAAGGACTTGTAGTGACCTTGAGTAGGTAATTGAATATAAAGTCTTAGTAAATTAGGGATTAATTCTTTATGCTCGGGCATGACGACCAACTGAAATAGGTTCGCATCTGTATATTTAGCAGGGGAAAGGCGTTGTGCGCAGACGCGTGACGGACGACGACGGCAGGTCCGTACACCTTTCCGATGCGATCAGTTTTTGAGGATTCTGCCTCGACAATCCCGTCCGTTGGCGACGGGTCGTCACTAAACGGGACGGAGCCCTATACGCGGCTGCTCAAATGTACATGCTTTTAATCCAAACAGATATTTGACTGCCTGCGACGTGACGTGACAGAACGAAGGGAACGGAGTAGTGTGCCGTAAGCTTTAGAGTGATGTCACGTCGATGCTGCCGAAGGAAAATTACTCCACATAACGAAGGTCCTCTCCATATTTCCTCCTGACAAGCAGTGTGTAATCTTAACAGGATTTTTCTTAAATTTATGCAGAATGCCCCCTAGTGATTCGCTTGAGGCCATCTTCGGTGATTCTATCCGTTTATGATTAATTGGCTTACAATTTTCTAGACAAGATGTCAGCGTGGGTTTGGTTGGGTGGTCATCACTGGCCATGGTTCGTTTAAGCGTATTAATGGGAACTTTTCCTTCTTTCTTCCCATCCAACCAGCAATCGGCACATTACCGATACTGTTTACGGGCGGTACAAATGCTCTTTCTAGCCGGGTTAGAATTTGGACAATCCTTATACCACACGCCATGGCTGTTTGCTGTGACGTTCATATCACGTGATAGGGCTAGTCCAATCGGACGGCCAAACAGCCGTTGTTCTCGTTCGTCATTGGCTAACTCATGGTGACGTCACGGCAAACAGCCATTGCGCATGGTTTAAATTTAACCAAGATATAAAGGTGAGAAACTGTTACAAATTGATACACCCTGTCAAAAATAAAATGTTGCATCCAACCCAAAAACTTTCACGACTAACACAAACATTGAGTCTATTCAAGGGATACAATTACTATCCGGGCTATTATCCAACTACACGCTAGGACTACAGCGGTAAAGGTATATTAGTAATTTACTGGATAGCGCTACATGCAAGAAGGTCTATATCTGAGCAGTTAGGTCATGGGGTATGAGTGGGTAACGCCACTCCTCGAATAACTTGTGGTAAAATAGTACTTGCTTTTATCATCGGCACCAGAGGGCGAGATGTGTTAGTTTCTCCAAGACAGGATAGCATCATGCCGAACAAGCAAATCCCATCGGAGTGGCCAAGAAGTTTGAATTAAAACAAGTGGTGGCAACAACTACATGGTTGCAACCTGGTCTTCTGTACACTTCCACCACTTTCGGGTCACTTCCGCCTGATACTTCAAGTTTAATATTTAAAAAAATTATTTTAACTATTTTTTGGACGCTTAATCTGACGGTGAAAACCGTTTGTCTATCCGGCACCGTTCTATAATTGATGGGCTCGCTTGTCGGATGAGAATGTGCTCGTGGTTCCCGGAAAGCTTCAAAAACTTATTTTAGGGCTTTTTGGTCAGTTAGTATAGCGCGTATGAAGCACGCAAAAGACACACATTACATCAAAATTCAACAACGCATACGTTACATCACACAGCTAAAAAAAAAATCAAGAAGTGATTAACTGATCAACAAGGTGAAATACGGCAGATGAAAAAAAAAAGAATTTATGACTCTTTAAAAAAATAAGATTCTTTAAAAAAAAGTTATTCCAAGAGTAACGAGTAACGAGTTCCGAGGTAAGACGGAAATAAACCATCATTTTTGTTTATTTATTTTTCTAATGTACCATAACGAATCCGTCATCGTTGGCGGCCGGGTGTTAATACGCGGGTTGCTGGTTCAAATCCATATTTTGGGTCACTCCAAATAAATATCAAACCACATATAGTCATACGTTACGTACACGCACAAGCGTTTAGCCGCAGACCAAAATCTTCCATTTTAACCGATTTCGTAGGTCCAGGCATGGTAACAAATACGTGAAACTCATTTCCCTGACCTTACATAACCCAAAACAACTGACCTAACCTAACCTAACCTCACATAACCCAAAACAACTGACTTAACCTAACCTAACCTAACCGTTAATAAAATCAGCACACACACGAACGAGCAAAACAGATCGGTCGACCACACACGCCAAGCCACGTACGAAGCATGCCTTAAAGGGCAATTACATCCATTTTGACATGCATGTTTGACTTTTGGATCACTTACACAATAACTAAACACAAGAATTGCGGTAAGAATACGTTACTTACGTCCGATTTAACAATTTAATTACTGCATCACCAAAACACGACACGGAGGTCGCCATTGTTTTGCGGGAACGCTCAGAAATTAATGGCGACAGATGTCACTTTTCGATTTCGACTCGCAGCCGATTGAGATAGCTGTATTGACTGTGAGGAGTTCAAGCGTCTGGCGGCCTTAGCTGGCCGGCAGTGTACTCTCTGAAAGATGCTGTGTTCTGACGGAACACATCTGTGTGTACCGGTTCAGCCAACACATTGAGTTGTGTACTACAAGTACACAGTTTGTGTAGTGGTAGTACACATGCTTTGTACGGAAGAATGTGTTCTGCCGCTACACAAAGTGTGTACTGCTAGTACACAACTTGTGTGTTAGCTGTGCTGGTACACACAGATGTGTTCTGGCAGAATACAGTGTTTTCAGAGAGTAGTTGCCAGCTAAGGCCGTCAGATGCTTGAGCTCCTCACAGCCAATACAGCTATCTCAATAGGCTGCGAGTCGAAAGCGAAGAGATCCGTCTGTCGGCATTAATTTCTGCGTGTTCCAGCGACCTCCGTGTCGTGTTTTGGTGATGCAGTAATTAAATTGTTATATCGGACGTACGTAACGTATTCTTACTGCAATTCTTGTGTTTAGTTATTGTGTAAGTGATCCAAAAGTCAAACATGCATGTCAAAATGGATGTAATTGCACTTTAAAGACGGGTTGCCACCAAACGAAAGTTTGAAGCATCTAGCGTTATTATTTCTCTCTAGCGCTTGCTCGAGGAATGAAAAAATAAATATCCTTTAACACAACAAACAAGCCACGTGCCTCCTTAATTATTGAATAAAACTTTGGTATACGTCCTCGTGGACCTGGATGCAAAACATTCATACATTTATTCCAGTCATTTCCTGCATCAACCTGAAGCAGTTACACCATTGTGTTTATCTTCTATTCGCGTTTGTGACACTCCCCCCCCCCCCCACTCTTCGGTCCAAGATGGGTAAAAAGAGGAGCCCTTTTCCGTTACAACGTTTCGAGTTTTTATCTTGAACCACCAAGATCGAACAGTGTTTATCGGCACGAGTACGCCACCCATTTTTATTTGTCAGTAACGAATTAATTCTAGTGTTTTTATATTTTTTTTTATAGAGTACATGGGTCAGCATCTAGATTCAAGTAGGCATTCCATTAGTTCGAGACGAGGAGGCTGCCCACTAGTTTATTACTGCTCGCTTTGCTCGGGTGCATGAGGTGCTACGTAATGGATTTTTCGAAAAGTCTCCTCACAAATCCCGCGATGCAACTAAATCAAAGGATTCGTCTTATAGATCAAAGGATAAAGTAGGCACGAATTTAAGGGGGGGGGGGGGGGGGTTGGGTGAGGTAGTGGTATAAAGATGTTTTCATATTTTCTCTTTCTTAGCAGCCACACAGCACCAAAGAGCCCCAACTTAGTAACGCAACACCAAAATTGCGAAGGTCTGTAAATGAAGTCAATTTTATTTCATTAAAATCCAATTTGAGAATCTTGATTTAATCAACGTGCCACGCGGGAACGAGTTAGCTTTCCTCCAGCACAGAAAGATGTACGACCGTTTTGGCTTAATGCTGGCAGTTTTTGGCAAATCTCTTGATCATAATTGGAATTCTATACTCTTTTAATGGAGCATGGTTTTGAAATTGCGACGCCTACTTTCAAAATAATCGATGCGAGAAACTAAAAGGAATCGGAAAAAAAAATTGAAAAAATTAATTGAAAAAAAAAAAAAAGAGCGCCGGTGACGTGATTATAGTAATCAGCCTGATTACTTGCTTGCAAAATTTAATAATATCGAGCAACAAAAATTGGAAAACAAGGTTTGCCTCTTAAGAGTAAAAAGAATGCAGGATGCTGACTGATGATAAAATTGACGTTTGGTTCATATCGAACAATTTCAAAAAGAAGGCAAATTGGTTTCTCCATTTTCAGCACAAAATCGAAACGAGTTAAATCATGGATCAAAAACTTAACGAGATACAGCATCTTACTTCTTCCAGTCCTACGTGGGGCCCTAGCGGTAGTTGCGGCTACTAACGCCCCTGATAATACTTTTGCCTTCGAGGCAGCAAGAAGGCAAAGTATTAGAAGAGGTGTTAGTAGCCGCAAATACCACTAGGACCACGCGTAGTACTGGAAGAAGTAAGATGCTATGGTTAAACCGGTAAGAAGTCCGTTCGTTTTGTTGCGCAGGAAACACTTGCACATGCGAGATTCGCTTTGATATTTGACTGACTGGGTTTGCTATTTTACGATCGTACTTTAACAAGTTTTAGGAGAGACCTTACAGTTTTTATTCGGTGATCAATTAGCATAAATCCTTTCAATTTTTCCACCATTTGATATCAGAACATGTGATCACAAGTAAATTATTGGTGCATGATCATAATTTTAAATGGGGTAGCCTGTACAGAGAGCGCCATCTATAACCCGGTTTTACTAACGCTTTATACGTTAGGCCTAAAGCAATTGAAAAGGCGACATAGGAAGAAACATTGAAAGAATGATTGATAGCGAATGTACATCGTACGATTACCGCACAAAATTTTAACAATACAATTTTTTTTTTAATTTTTCTTATTTAGTTTTTTATATAAATTCATTTTTTCACGAAATTGACTCGAGGGCCATCAATGGCCCCAATCGTCTTTATAAATAGCAGTGACAATAATACCTTACTGCGGAGTTCGTATATTGGTCCAGTCGTTGAGCTAGCTTCAAGGGGTACTGGATATACGAGGATGTAAAGACATTAGCGTAGTTTGTAAAGCCAACCCTATGAGAGCTGGTTTCTTGGGCCTAAAAATGCTCAAATTTTTGGATTTGTTGGCAGCTGCTGCAATTTTCAGCAAGTGGAATTTTTTTTTCCCGATTTACAACCTTAATATATGTTTCGATGCATAAGGTATTGGACAGAATAACGTTGTTTAGGCCTAAAATAATCCTCTCACACAGCATGGCTTGACGAAATAACACCGATGTTTTTACCTCCATTTTTATACAGTGCCCCTTGCAACTGGCTCAACGACCGGTTCCAGATGCTATGTCCGTAGTCAAGCTCGAGTGGAACGATTGTATATAGGGAAGGTTGGTCATTCTCAAGCTCATGAAATCGTTTCCCGCGAATATTTTCGTGTGACATCGCTGGCTTGGATCTGGTTTGAGTTGTGCGCATGTGCGTAAGCTTTTGAGCTATAATGTGACGTCAGTGGAGACAGCAAAATCAACAGCCAATGGAAAAGCAATATGCACAAAACTCGGAATAGACCCCCTGCCCATAGTCAATACGGTGTTATTGTCGCTTATCTACAGAGAGTGACAACAACGTCATATTATATTGTAGACAACTCTATGCTTGAGCCAGTAATTGGGCTAGCTGCAAGGTGCACTGGATAAAAATGGAGTCGAAAAAGAAGGGCGTCTTACTGAAGCCGATGCTGTTAGTGCGGATTTCGCAGGTCTAAAACACGCGATTTTTTTTCGATTTACTGGAAGTTGCTGAAATTTTTAGCAAGTGGAATCTTTTCTTTTCCAATTTAGAACCTCTCAGCATAAGGGATTGGCGAAACCAACGCTTCTAGTTGCCAGCACGAAAATATCTACTACCTGTATATTTGTTTGCATTCAGTTCCTGGAGCATCCGGGAACTGAATGCAAACAAATCTACCGGTAGTATCTACCGGTAGTAGTAGTAATGCAATAGAAACCAATTTTGACTGCCGGAAAAATTAGGGATTTTTAGGCCTAAGAAATCTACTGTCACAGTACTGGCTTCACTATTAGTGCTTTTGTTTTTATACCTCCATTTTAATGTAGTGCACCTTGTATCTATCTCTCCAAATGCTAGCCTCGTAGCCAATGGCGTTGTTGTCGCTTCTCTATACGAAGACAGATATGTAACACATCCATGACTGAAAGTATCATGAGCATGCGACCATGAGTTCTACTTTGACATGTAAGTGCAGCGAAATAGTCACATGTATCGCGGCTTGAGGTGTGCCCCGTCCCGCCATCAAGAACGATTTTACAGGAGGGCGCAGGAAGCCGTCCCACCCCTCCAATGTGTGGTCAGCAGGGAAAAATTAACTAATAATTAATTTTTATTAGTCGAAAACTAGTTAATTTTGCCACCTTGTCAAAATGACAGAGCTAAAAACAAATACTTTTGCTAAATAACTTGATTTTAGTGGAGTAATTCTGGCCTTGTAGTCAGCTCTGCTAAAGAACTAAAGAACTACAGTCCAACGCATATGGGTAACTCATTGCACGTACAACGCTCAAGATACGTTTCTTTCTGGTCGACTCTAGTCTCTTGTACAACCAGGAGAGCATATAAAATTCCGCCTTTTCCATTTTCTCTTTATACAACTAATTGGCGCACCGCATCCCTTGATGTCGTCGTCTGAGACCTAGATTAAAAACAGATTCAAACCTATTTCCGTTGCCTTTTGGGCTTAAATGTCAGACTGGAGCGGGAATTGAACCCTCGACCTTTGAGACCAAAGGCCGAAGTTCTACCTCTCAGCCATACTGACACGGCCAAAAGGAATCATAGGCATCATTTAACACGCAGACGTATAAGTAAGCACGCCAAACACAAAGTGAACAGAAAGGATTACACCTTCATACTCCATTTTTTATGATTATAGGAGTTGCGTGAAGGTACATCATAATGGATAGGGCTATGTGAGTTCAGAATTCAGACTAGGTCAAAAGTTAAAAGCTCCGATCGCCAGTTTGGAGCAAAAATTAGACGGTCAGGTTTTTGTGTGAGACCATCACACTCATTCAACAACTGTGGGATCTGTTTCGGATTATAATGAACACTTTCAATTTTTATTTTAAAAGTACATGGAGCACTACATATTAAACGGATGTAAAACCAGACAATTTATATTTCGAAGAATGTCAATACTTGCTTCATTATCAAAGGAAAAATTAGCAAAAAGTCAGAACACAATACTGCAGAACCTCTTCAAATGGGAACAGCGGTATTGGACGTGCGCAAAGGAGGATGGGAGCTGGAGACCAGACGATGTGGAGGTGGGGGAGGGAAAGTACGCTTTTGTTTTGTGCAAAACGAAAAGTACAATTTAGGCTACATCAAACCAACAGGAAAGAAATAGTAGCAGTTTCAACATATTTTTTTCCCACTAACATCTCCGATTTTGTACCCCAGCAAACCAAGTAACTAAATAAAAACGTTGCAAAAAGAGTTATTAGCATTTAATATATTTGTATATTCTCATTTTACTTTTTATTTGATTTTACATACTATTACTTCCTCTAGGAAACAGCTATGTTTTCTTTCCTGTTCCTGTTATCTAACTTTGTCCCTTTTTTTTTGCACACCCCAAAAAAATCTTAAGTTCCTTCCCCCACTTGCACATCTTCTGGTCCCCTACTCCCATCATCCTTTGCACACCTCCATCCAATATGGCGGCCCTCATGTAAAGATGTCCTGCAGTGCCGTGTTCTGTACTTTTTTTTATTTTTCCTTTGGTATTGAAGACATTTTTTATTCTTCGAAATATAAGGTTCTCTGTTTTTAACCTCGTTTAAAAACAAGGTTAAAAATGAGGTTAAATGTAACCCTCACGTTAGATTTAAAGTGAGAGTTATATCTGAACGTCATTTTAGATTTCAACCTCATACACTCTTTATGCCTTGCCATGATCAGGGTTTCTGGTTAAAATACGAGTTCGCCTTATCTTTACTGGACTTTCTTCTGTTTTGAAAAAAAAAGTGTTGTATGGTTGAAGTTTCACTTTACTTATTAAAATGTACACGGTAAAGTTGGTGATTTTAAATTAAAATAAGCAAATGTACAATTGAGAAAACTGCATCTGTTGTGCTTTATCATTTAAATTATTGTTAAATTAATTTTTAAAAATGTTTTGTTTCAACTAAATTCCTTCACAGTTTAAAACTAAAAACCAAGCTTATTTTTTTTGTCACTCGTTAATTTAAGTCGGAAACGTCGTTTTTAACTCTTTCATAAATTTCACGGTTTTTAAATTATGTAGACCTTGTCCGTCGTGCTCAATGAGTCTAGACAATGGAAAAGAAAAATCGCACACTTCAGCAATAAGGAATGTCACCGTTTGTGATATGCACATTAAATTTATTCATTACCAAATAGCGGAAACGAATAACACTTTCACTCTCCCCGCTTTTTAAACGGAACAACATCAATCGACAGGGCGTGAAACACTTAAACTACTTTTTTTTTGTAATTATTAACAACCGATTAGTGTCCAATTATTAAATTTCACCTAGTTTTTTTTTGGCATTTTACTCATCAACAACAACAGTAACAAGCACCACCAACAACAACGAAAAATGAAGAGACGAAAGAACTGTTAATATGGTCTCTGTATATTATGACTTAATCACGTTTCCGATACGCAATAAGCTCTCTTTGTAGCTATAGTGTCCACGGCCCATTTTGAGTTGAGTTCGCCCCAGAATGAACACAAATAATCGATTGTACGTGTTTAGTCGCAGAGTGCCTTGTTGATATCCAAAGTAGTTACAAAAAACAATGGCGGCCGTCGGTTAAAGCCGCCCCCTCCAGGAAGACGTAGCCGATCACAAAATAAGCGCAGGACTCAAGATACGCCGCGCACACTATAACAAACTATTCTGCTATAAGAATCATTTTTTTTTTAGCGCATTTGGTTGTTAGTTGTAAAGAGAGGTTTTTTTCAGATTTTCTGTACAAAGAACAAGTTTTTTTTTTCTGTACGAAGAACCAGTATATATTCGCCGAAATCTTTACGTATTTTATTAAAAGAATTGCAGGAATTTTTCTGACGAGAGGGACAATTTTCTTTTTAACCACGACCAGCATGGAACTTTCAAATAACGAAGTGAAGCAGAGTTTTGAGAAGCAAAATAAGACAAAAAAAGAAAAAAGTGCTGTCCTAAGTAAACAAACCACTACGATCCCTACCTGAGGCGGTAATAGCGTAAGGAAAGAAACCCTTTAATTCAGCCATACGTGGCTTCTTGGCTTGACGTTACAATCTAAGTAGCATGGAAAACAGAGTAGGTACGCTTTTGTTATTGTGTTGCGCAGTGCCGTGCACAAGAGGGTGGTAGCGACGGCGGAGGAGGTGTGGGTGGGGCATTGCTCCTGCCCTTTTCTCAAAATACCCTTTTTGTAAAAAAAAAAAAAAAACCTGGCCTTTTTGTGCCAACGTTTGCTCGTACGGCAATGCCTGAGGAAGGTCTAGAAAGTTCGAAAAGTGCAAAAAAGGCTAAGGAAGAGTCAAAAACGGGTAAAATGACAGCAAAAAAAAGTCCTCAGTAAAATTTCCACTTAAACGTACTGTGCCCTTTTACTAAAAGTTGGCCCTACTCTCTCTCTCGGGGTTCCGCGCCCACTACTGTTGTTGTGCGCCTGTGCCTTTTCCAATTGTAACAGGGAGTAGACTGCCCACCGTCACCTATGGCGACCCCGTATAGCCATCCACATTCAACGTCTCTAGACAAGGATGGTGATAATAATAGTAATACTAATAATTTATTCAGCATTCAGTATAACAATATACAAAATTTGTTTACAAGTAAACAAGCACGAAGCCTAGGAGGCTTTTATGTGCACTGAAGAAAGTTCTTACAAATTATGGATTTTAGTGGTCTAAATTACACCAAGTACAAATATTTGTCGTTGTATAGGACTATTGAAGAACAAACTTTGGTGTATAAGCATAGTACTGTATAAGTTAATAATCTGATTTTTTTAGCCATATTCTTTTTTTTTTTTTAATGTTTGACTGACTAATTTCACTTCTAACACCAAAAGGAATTTCATTGAGTTATGGCAGGTACTACAAAGTTTAATAGTAATAACAATAATAATAACGTTTGCCAGCAACGGGTGGAAGGGTAACGGAAGGGCTGTCAGCCACTGACATCGGGTCCAAAATTAAAACAAAGATTGGCGCACCAAATTTGGATTTAAGGCCTTTTTAAAATCCCAGACAGCGGTCGGGTCAGCAAAATTTTATAAAAACCAGACACCGTGCTCATGTTAACCGAGTCCGCACTTAGCGTGTTCCAGACCGGGACAATCTGAACTGCAAAGAAGTTTTTACGACAGTCGAGGCGTGGACAGTGAACAGTCAACTCTAACCTGACCGCGAGTAAAATAAGAATTGGGAGAGAAATCGAAAAAGGGCAAATCGATAGCGACCAAACCACGAACCATTTTGTAGGTCAGAACAAGATCAAATCTAAGCCTATACGAAGTTCTAAAAGCTCGACTCCCGTCTTCACCAGGATTCATATTGGTTAACCTTTCGCATGCACGGGAAATACGTTCGTAAAACAGCGTTGGACGGGCTCCACCAAATCAATATCGCCAAGCAAGAACGGCAACCAGATCGGGTCTGCGGCCTCAGGGAGTGGGCTGACAACAACCTTAAATGACCAAACCTTGGTTGCAACATTTCCCTAAGTGAAGCATCGATTCACGAGAGCCAGACGGCGAAAGGCAGAAGAACAAATTTTCCGGCAAGAGAATTTTTACTGTCGTTTTTTTTTACAGAGAAAACACGCAAAAGTGACAAATCATAAAAGTTATAGGGCGCATTTACGTAACGACTTGCCTTTGCTTTCTCGCAGTTTGAATTTAATCGCGATGGCAAAAGATGTCGTTTCCATGGTAACAACGCTGCCTGGATGAGCTAAATGTGACATCGTTTGAGTAAACGTTTACTGTCTTATAATCCGTGACAATAAGCTAAATATTTCCTTTTGACGAAATAATTTTCACAGTTGCTTCTGAACTCAACGGTTTCGTTTCGAGCCGGCAGAGCTAAAATCGCCGCCATGTTGGAATATCAGATGAATTTTAGTTTCTATCTGCGAGAATGTAAAGGCGAGTCATTGCGTAAGCGCGCCCTTTAGACAATATAAAGGTTCTCGTTTTCCAAGAAGAAAGACGACAGACCCCCCACCCCCCAAAAAAATTAAGATTATAGGTTTATACGTTTAGTTTGTTGCAAACGCAACCGGAATGGCAAGGACCTGGTGGTCACTAACTGCCATCCGAAGTTAAAACAAAAATAAAAAATTGTAAAGTTTAAAAGTTTAAAACGAAGACGATTACCCGGCTGTAAAGGAAGGGTTTGATGGTATGGGGTTGGGGTCACGAATGCCTTATCACCAAAATTAGACCTACCAGGGACACAGTGGTCCCCGATGGCATCGCCAAACGTGAGGGATGAGTGAGAGGAAAAGATTCTTCGTATTAAATTGAATGTCCAGCAACGAAATGCAGTGTATATGCCATCTTTTGCTTCATAGTTCATACCCTGCATTCATTAGATGGTATATTGTCTATTGTCCTTAGAGAAGCATATACAGTATCATTACGTGTCGTTCGTCTTGAAGAAGACAAACCATTACACTTTTTTTTTCTGCTCTCACCGTCCATAATGAAAACACAATAAGAGGTGTGCCTTCATAAATTAACTTTTCAACAAAATGGTTTTGCAATGGAAGATTCACAGTGATGCCACAATTAAGTCATTACAAATACAGTACTCACTTTTTTTTAAATAGCCTACCAACACACTCATCACTGATACAACAATACAAAAACGAGGTATGTATAACGCTCATTACATTTAGAGCGTAAAACTGACCCAATAATTTCTCACAATCTATTTTAACTTTTTTTTTTACGACCGCGCATCTTTCTATTCATTCTCAGTGCAAAAAAAAAAAAATGTCTTTGAATCCTGGTGCCAGTTCTGAATTGTTTACTTGCATCCTGTTGTATCCACCACACCCACCCGCGTTCCCAAAACAGCACGAGCCTATTCACGTGCTGCAGCGCGTCTCACTCGTTATTCCTTCCTCTAATCTGGACCCAGCCCGTTTTCCATTCACGCAGCAGAGTTGTAAAAAAAAAGAAATAACCTTGTGTCCAACTGTTTTGAGTTATGGCACTACATCCCGTTGTTGCGAGTTCGTTTACCTCACGCTCAAGGACCACAGGTAGTGGGGAAATCCCCAGTTGATTCATCGGAACTAACCTACCAAGGCCACGTGTGACATCAATAATGTCACGGAACACTAGTGTTTATCATGACGAGCGTATCCTGGCTATTTCAAGTTCATGGCTGTCTGTAGTGCGGTAATAATCGTAATGCCATTAAACACAGCTTTTACAACACACACGACGCATGTAAGGGCTCGTTTACGCAATAAGACCTTCTCGCTCGCTGAAAGCTAATTGCTAGGCAACTGTTATTTATTTACGATTAATTTTTCGTTTCTATTAAATGAATGCAGTAATAGACAACAAATAAAACTTATTATAAATAACAACACGGATAAAGAACAAAGTGCAACAGTCATTTTAAACATTGCTATAACATTGTTGCCATTTCACGCTATTTCCAAAATTTGATATTCTCGCTGAAAAAACAGCTTCTAGCAGTGATCAAACGACGGTAGAATAAATAGCTATTCGCAGCGAGAATCCAAAATCCAACATGGCTTCCATTTCGGGGTTGTCGAATCGAAGACAAAGCATCGAATACCGGCACTCAGAAATCTGTCCGTCGTCTTGTACTGCAATAAAAATTGTTTTCTAGTTGTCATACATCGACGCTGTCGTGTTGCATGCATCGCACGTCGTGTCGGGAGGCACGAGGAGGAGATTTGCATCTGCGTTGTTGCCATGGTTACTACATATAGACAACTCGAAAGCCACATTCTTCGGCAAAGGCAAGACGCAACCAGCAGATTTAGTATTGACCAAGTAAAAGCTAGTAAGCGAGAAAATTGTCCTAGCCTAAACGCGCCCTAACACTATCAATAGAGGAAATAAATGCAAATCTGTTAAAACACTGCTTTAGAGTATATTTATAAAGCACGACGGCTAATCGAAAATGCTAAAAATTGCTAACAGTTCTCTCTCTTACTCTTTATTACAGAACAGGACATCTGGCAAGCGTGTGACACTAGTTTAACAAGAAGAATTAGTGTATACACTAGGCCAGTATACTTCAAGATGTTTAGCCTACTGAAGACAAGCAACCGTAAAATTCGAAAATTCGTAGTAACAATAACTAATTCAAAAAAATGAAGAAAAAAACCAAATAAGTAAAAATCTATGAAGGGTGTAAAAAAAAGCTGCTTGCGTTTAAAAGGCCTACTGCAAACACTTACTTCACTAAAACCATTACAGTTTCGACTTGGCGAACAAAATGTGGGATCAATAATCAAAGCAAAATTTAACAATGACCAAATCATTAATAAGCAGGCATGTTACAAGGAAAATTGAAAATAAGCCATTAGCGAAATTGGCGAAAGGTGGCTTACTACGCGGTGGCTTATTTCTAGCGTATAATTTTCGTTGATGGCTTATTTCCAATTTACCTTAATATTATTTTCAGCGATTTATGTCTATTTATTTCATGTTACAAGCTTCAAATTGTTTTTTCCGTTTCAGAATCACATTTTTTCATTTTTTTTTCACACAACTAAACGATACATTTTCTGTTACTTGTTACCTATTTTTATTTTTATTTTACCTCAACGGAAGACCTATAATAAGTTATAGGTGAGCTAATATTTTTTTCTCTCTATAGATTTTGTATACATACACTCTTTTAAGTTTTCATTTATTTTGCATGGTGGGCTTCAAGATTAATCAACTGCTCATTTGCAGTAACCAGAGATTCCTTTGCACTTTGCAGTATTGCATTTGCTAACTTTGAATATAAAATAAAATATACCACAACTGCACGGGAAACTGGTTGTCTAGAGCTGAAATTCTAATGCTTCACATAGCTTTCTTCTTTCTTCCTAAATATTTCACTATTTTTCATATTATATTTAATAATTCATATATTTTCACATTTTTCACAGTGATAACGCGTCTGCAGCAACACTGGTTAGAATCCGATTAACTAGTAATAAGTGGAATAAACAAGAAATAAAGACATTGGGGCGCATCGAACAAATACCGTTTATAAAGATGTGCGAATTTTATTTTGAGTAACCGTAGGTTAAGCCGCTCTAATCGGTAACTGGAGAAAAAGCCCTGACAAAGCTCCTATCAAACCGGCCAATTAGGGCAGGGTTAAAGATCGCCAGGATTCCTTCACACAACTATCTCTTCCGGTCATTCGCTTGGCGCAGAACACGATGGGAAGTTCTTGGTTTAAACCCCTGGTTTGCTCCTGTCCTTGCTTGGAGGTATGACACGCTTCCAGGCGAAGCCATACCTCCAGAAGGTGAGAGGTACAATTTATCTAGGTAATTCCAATTGGAAACTCCTTTTACATGTCACAATCGACATGAGCGTGAGGCATCACTGGGCCCTTGTCTTCCCAAAATGTCGGAGATGGTTGAGGATCATCCTTGAACGCGACACATGACATAATCGTGGTAACCATCAGGTTACCCTGCCTCCACCCCCCTCCCCCATTACCAGATTTCCTTCCGCTTCTAAATTATCGGATAAGGTTCAAAATTGGGCCATTTCAGATCTACGGTAGTTTGCTTCAGCTCTTGAAAATTTCAAAACATTTTTTAGAATTTTTAAAAAGTTCTTCACTTTACCAGTACAAGATGAGTAAACAGAGCTCGGTCTCTTTCCGCGCACCTTTAAAACTGTATCAACACGCAAGCAAAAAAGTAGGCCTCGTCCTGGTAAAGGAATACACACGAGAAAACTACGGCAATGTGTGCTTATACTTACAGCCGCGTTTGTCACAGAGGAACCGGAAACCCCGTGGCCAATTCGGGAAGTAGAGCAGGGCCGAGATGAGGCCAAAACTAGTGAAGAGATGGAGAGACAGACCGAAGGACGAATCTAGGTGACCCATTAAGGAGCAGTAGACGAAAGAGGAGGATACTCCTCCCCGGTCTGACGGGCTATCTCAAGGTTAGACGAGTAAAAAAAAACACAAACAAGAGACGATGAGAAGTACACCTTGAACATCCAGGGTCGATAAACCTCGATCGAAGCTTCTCTAGCGTCGCGAGCTATATAAACGGCTGGCAGACACTGTTCAACACCCTCGCTAACGGCTTAATAAGAAAGCAATAGCCGATAGCGGAGCCTATGGTTATTATTGTGAGCCTATGTTTTATTATCGTTATTATCCTTCTTTATTTGCCGGCCGTCCTTGCGGTCAACACGTGTTGATTTGAAGGTGGGTTAAACAGTACATTTAATTTCTTGCTGAAAGGCAGTTTTATTGCTATGGGGTTAACCCTACATCTCATAGGTGGATTTTTATTTAACGTGGCTCCATAGGTAGGGTCAAATCCGACCCCATAAGTCAAAAATTGAAAAGTTACTATTCCGAAACGTTGTAAAAGAGTTTCTTACGTGGAAATTAAAGGAAAATTCACTAGAAATTTTAATTTTACACTGAATTTAACTTTTAGTGGTCGTTCGTGGCTGAGTTGTGAGAGAGCTCAGCCTGGTTGCTGGAGGCTTGCGGATCTGGTCGAACCCCTGTAAAGGGGACGTTGGTAAAGTCCCCTCCAGGATTGCCGGCCTGGGTAGTGTGAGAGGCTACCATGCTCCTTGAGCGGCTATGGGAACTATTCTGGACAATCTTTCGGCCCCTACGATGATCGGAGGTTTCCCGATTGAATCCCCGGGTTGGCACCTCCCTTTACCAGATATTTCTTCTTCTCTAAAAGTCTGGTAATGTTCGAAATTGAGCCGGTTCAGCCATACAAGCATTAAGTTGCTTCGGCTGACTTAAGGCTCTAAATTAAATTTAAAAAAAAAATTTTTAATGTAAAATAAAAATGTAAAATTTTTTTTTTTTATTTATTCTCTTTAGTGACAGAAATAAGCAAATAACGTAGAACGTAGAATAGTTACGAAGGGTGCGGATAAAGATGGAAATGAATCATAATTTAAGAGGGAGTGGGAGGTTTACACTTTTTCTTTTAACCGAAATCCTGTGGGTGTGGTTCTTTCTTAGGTATTGTTTTGAAATTCATTCGTAAATGCATTTATCGTGTAGGAGCGTAATTAATTCTGGCCTACTTAAAACTGCATAATCGGATATCAACATCCGCCGAATTAGCATACCATTGAATCGTCCACTCACAAAGGGTAACTTTTATATTTTGAAACGGTTAGAATAACTTTGAATTTGGAAATAAATAAAAGAGAAACTGTAATGCATTTAATACGTTTCAATGATGGCTTTTACAAATTTTTTTAATAGTTTTTTTTTTTTAATCATTTGAAAGAATGGAAAGTACATGTACCACTTGTTATGACTGAGCACTGGTACAATCTACATAATAAGATCTTAGAAATCAAGACTATTACCTTTAAGCAGTACTTTTAAGAGTTAAGTAAGAACCAACGACACCGCGCGTCCACTAAGAGGGACGCATTGGGGAAGCTTTTCAAGACAGGATGCTTCTCGAAGGGGCAGCTTTGAGGTCGCCTTGAGCCTCATTTATTTCCGCCAGTATGAATATGATCGTTGAAGAATATAATAGAAGTGATCATAGAAAGAGAAAAGGGGGAATATTAGCGGTGAGGTGGATGATTTGAGGCACAGGATGCGCTGATTGAGTGAGCGAATTAAACGAAAATCGGCGTTTATTAGCAACTGTGCTCAAAAAATGTAAGAAATAAATTAGGTCGAACATGGACATGCACGTAAGCTACCATACCTAACCAGGGTTGCAAACCGTACTTTCAACTAGTTTTCAGTTAGTTTTCAACTAGTTTTCAGCTAGTTTTCGATATTATCAGACCTTTTGTTAAGTAGAAAGTCTAGAAACGGTAGGAATAAGCACGGCTATTCAAACCGAGAAGCCTCCCATCAATGCAGGGCCGAAAGAATTCGAACACCTGCTGAAGATAGGTGCCGGGGTACCCTGATAAAGTCGATGTGGCATGGTATTTTCCACGGTATCCTTTACCAAGCTACGATTTCAAGCACCTAGGGTAGGCACTCTCATCATTCAGCCACAGTGACCAACCACCATGTGGTCAAAACTACGTGTATGCCAAACCGGGTCACTAGTTAAGGTCAAATAAATGACATAAAAAAGTGCGGACAAAAAAGAGAGTTCACACCTAAGGTTTGACTGAATTTCGGGGCAGGGGGGGCACCGGTTTTTCCCCAGGCCTGCAGCCCAAAGGGGCCTAGAACAGACACCTGGGTTAAGTAAAAACCAACACAAACTAGGGTTCCAGATGATTTAACACGCTTTTTTCCCAAATTTTTCTTTTGGTGCGAATTTTAGTTTTCGGGTGAGCCAAATTTGGAAAATTGGGGGGAGGTGGGTGAAGCAAATGGGGACTCGAACGAAGCCTCGGCGACCCTGTTAAGCCTAAAGTTTCACCGCTCTTTATTTTTTTAAAGCGCTAAGAACGCCACAGGCATTACGTACAACGGCAAACCAAGATAAGATTACTGGAGATAACGACCCAAAATGATTCCTCCGCATCCTTCTGCGAATTTTAATGGTGGTTTGAAGACGGGCTTGGGTTGTTTCTGAGGCATGGGACAGTACGAATTGTGCTTTTTCTTTTGAATTCATGATAGAAATAAACAAATAACGAAGTTAACGTATTTAATAATTTTCTCAACAAACCACTTTGCCATTGTCGACCTTATTTAAAGCTTAGTTAGCTTGTTGACTCAGACTTTACGCTCAGTCGCTAATTGTTCCTGGCTACCAACATCACGCAACTATGCGCAGCCACTAAGTCTGTGTATATATTAGCTTCCGTTAGTCCTAAATCGTAATCACGTACCCCAAATTAAGATCATTTATGCTTGTTGACAGTTCTGATCATGCCACCGGAACGCTATGTTTGTTAGGAATTTGTGGACTTGTCGATTGTCACAAAAAGTGTGAGGGTTCTAGACTAGCATTAAACCACTAGCAGGATAGAGTTCTGCCTGGAAAACCTGGAAAATTCAGGAAATTTGTCAAATCTGGAAAGGTCAGGGAAATATGTCAAACATATACTGAAAATCAGAGAATGTCACGTTTGGTGGAAAGTTTTCCTAACTAATTTTTTTAAGTTACAACCGTCATGTTCGATTTGTTCCATTTCAAATAAAGCGAAAACTGCTTCGGACAGAGTAGAATGCTGGGACTGGCTAATCGTTGCAATTTTCAGTTGTGTAGAAAGAATTTGTAGTGAACATTGTGTTGCAGGTACCCAGTTAGGGCAGTGCGATTTTTGATTTAGCAAATGTAATGCATAGGCTAGAGTTAATGTGATTTGAGTGAAATGTGAAATAAATAAAAATTTAGTCCTGTTACACTTTCCTGCGACCAAAAAAAAAAAAAAAAAAATCAGGGGAAAAATATAATTTTTGGGTCTGGAAAAACTGCAAAAATCAGGAAATTTCGTGACGAGTTTTTGAACGCCACCCTGTTTAGGAAAGAGAAAGGCCCTGGATTGTGGCAGGTAAAAGATCCTAGGAACCTCCTAGTGAAATTATCCCTTTCCGTACTGAGATAACCTTAGCAGTTGAAAAAAATACTTTATTCAGAATAAGCCTTTACTTTTCCTTCTCAGCAGGATAATCTCCGTGACTCTTCGTTTACTCACAAACATAAACGATAACTACGAACCAAACCAACGAAAACTTAGTCGTAAAATTGGGAATTAGGACACCCAAACAAAATACCACGTCGTCGTACCAGTTTCCACGCGTAAATACTTATAGTATAGGCGCGCTTTCAACAGGCTGTAAAACCAATGAATAAAATTCTTAATCGGATATAAAAATGTAGCAACACTTTTATTGTTTACAGAGGATGTTCACGAAGGAATTCAAAAAGCATACTTCCTGTCGCACGAGAATTCATTGAGAAGTTGCAACTCAGGGGAACTGCTTAGGCTATACAGTGGAACTTAATATGAAAAGTGTGAGAGCAGGAAATTAGCAATTAAGAAACTATTTGTATTTTTCGAATTTTCCAAGTAAAAGTAATTTCTTTTTAATGCTTAATACAATTGAAACATAATTTAGTCATTAATTTATTTTACAGCTATGCAATTTCTTGACATCGTTGCTGGCAGTGATGGAATGGATTACGGTTTCTGACGGGTATTTGATGAATATTACGTAGTATTAACAACGTATTACGCACGGTTCTTGTGTTCCCAACAGCGCTGAAGATAAAGAGGTTAGCCTAGCTGCAAATAAATCTAATAAACCGAAACGGAAACTGACAATTTTCGACTTCGTACCATATGTACTGTTGTTTCGTCGAGTTTTTTGTTTTATTCCTATATAATCTCTTCGCCTGTAGAAATAAATTTTTAGGTTTCACTCCTACGTGAAATGCCCGTATACAGGGTGGTCCACAAAAAACTGACGGCCCAACATTTTCTTAGTCTAACTTTTCTAGTTAGCACCCCTCAGAACCAGGAGAGGGCAGAACTCTTCCGTTTCATTAGATTTAATTTCTGTCCTATCCTGGTACTGAAGGGTGCTAACTAGAAAAGTTTGACTTAAAAAATGTTGGGCCGTCAGTTTTTTGTTGACCACCCTTACTATAGTGAATCTACCTAGGTATAAAAAGACGAGAACGCCATTAAGTGCAAGTGAAATGGGAGTTCACGACGTTTCGTCTTTCAGTTCGAAGACGTTCTCAGGTGAAGTTACTTGCTTTTGTTAACATAGGCCTAAGGTGCAGATTCACATTTTTTTAACTCGCCATTGGTAGGTCGATGAACATTTTTAGTCGCCAAATAAGAAACAATTTTAGTTGTTAGACAGTCATTTTTAAAAATCCTGCTTGCAAAAATTGCAACTACAGAAAAAAATCAAAAGAAGTTTCCATTCTGTTGAAATTAATGATTGTTAGCTTACGTTGTGTTGGGTTTGAGTGAGTTCTTATGCTCATTCTCGCAGACAATGCTGGGGTCATAAATTGAAGAGAAGAAGGAGCGGTTAGGAAGTAGTAAGCTAAACTCTCGTCCATTACGGAATAAAAGCTTTCTTCGAAATAATGAATTTGCCATTTCCGGTGGGTGTGGCGGTGAACCAAATTATAGGACTGTCACGAGTTTCGCAGGGCAAATTAGTTTGTGGGAAAATATTATGAACACCAACACGCCCAAATTAATCGCCAACTGACGAGTAACCAGTGGATTTCTGTACCTGTAGTATATACCTATTCCAAGATCTTAAAAAAAAAAGAAAAGAGTTAGCCGAGGTAGCTCAGTATTGGATATAATAATAATCGTAGTAGCTGTAAGATTAAACATTACCCACCAAGCCAACATGCTGTAAAAAACCCTTACTATACCCAGTGGCCAGCAATAAATACATTTTGACGAAAAACTGGAAATCCTCTTGCAAAGACCCATGCGATGATCAAGTGGTAGTATGGTTACATGTTTCCTGCTTTGCTTTATGTTGAAAATTATTTTTCAATTTAGTATCATGTCAGCATATTCGTAGCAGAGAGCATTATGGTAATCCTCTACCATAAATCTACGAAATATAATAAAATATTCTAAAGCATCAAAAGACAAAATACCAAACTTCACAAGAAAATAGTGTTATTAAAGTTCCATAACAATATTGTAAGAACAACGAAAACCTGCTACAACCGTTCATACACACGTTCTGTCCGAATAGACTAGAACTATAAGCTAACCACCGGGTAGTAAGGGTCTAATGCTTACCAGCCTCTTACTGACAAATTTTACACCTAGACCCTAACTGTCAAAGCTTGTCCGTGTTCCTTCTAGGTTTTGACTTTTAGATCCTTACTCGAAACATTTAACGTCCCGTTTTTGTTTATTAATACGAGCAGAAGTTGATAATGATTCCTAGATTTTGTAGGAGAATAGCAAGTCTTTTGAAAACGTGTTGGACGTCAGGATTACGGTTTTCCTTGTGTTATTATAGCTTCTGAGAACTGTAACGATTTGTTGCGGCCCAGAATTATTTCTAAATAGTTTATTTTGATCTTAAAACATTTTATAGCTATTACCTCAGTTGATCGCAACGCTGAGGCGGAAGGCATGTTGAACCAGCGCCTATATTGTTATGAATTATCATATTATAAACGTTAGCGACGGTTGAACCTTCGTTTGGAAGTAAGTACAGCCATTTTGTTTGCATACACAAATTCCCTAAAATCGTGCGCATTGTATCACACGAACATATACAATGTGTGCCAATTGTGTACTTACCATCAGAACTACTAAAACTTCTGCAGTTAGGAACTCTTACTAGACAATAATGAAATCGTTACAATCGCCACGTTGCTCTGAGTGGAGCAAAAAAACTTGAAATTGCGCCTTTAATCGACCAGCTATCTACAGCCCTTATTTTTTGAAAACAAGCCTATAGAGCAGTGACACGACGTAGTATTATTGTATATAACTCTATGCTGGAGCCTTAATGGGTTAGCTGCAAGGGGCACTGCAGAAAGAAACAGAAGGGCGTCATACTGAAACCGACTCTGTGAAGAGTGGTTTCTTAAGCCTATTACGCGCGATTTTTGTTGTTGGAGAAAACAACGTTGTTTTAAGCCTAAGAAATCCGCTCTTCCGTTGTTTTTCCCTCCATTTTTATGTAGTGCACCTTGTAGTTATGCCCTCCAAAACCCATACTGGTGCCAATATAGCGGCAAATGTCACTGCTCTATTTTCGGAAAACAAACCTAACAGTAACAGACCAGCTTACTGACAGAAATACAGCATTCGAAAACAGTGCAATTCCGTGGGGGTTGGGAGGAGGGGTGGGGGGGGGGGAGGAAGAGAAACAACAACTGCAAGAGGATGGAGAGCGCAGAACAAATAACAATTCCGCCTTCCTGCCAAGCTTTAAAATTCTATTATAACTTCATAGGAAAAAAAAAAAAAAGATGAAGAGAACACGGAAGATGTCGCTAGAGGGGCAAACATCAGTGAAAGTATTTCCGCCCACATCCCTCTTAATAAAAAGCAAAACAACGCTTCGGGTAATTCAAAAATGAGCTTTCTGCTTCAACTGCATTACAATCGTTCCAACAGAATTGTACGCACCAACATGCAGAAACGCTATTAATTTAACGATAATTAATTAGAGATTAATTAATTGAGATTCCAAAACAGATTACAATCACGTGATGCATCGCACTAAGTTGCGGAAACGACAAACTGAACGCGTAGGTTCGTGACCCTTCAAGTGGAATAGGTTACAGTAAGTGAACTTATTGCATTTTATTAATATATGGGGTTAGAGTTACAGGGTTGGGCTTATTTACCCCTCTTCCTTACGGCTCCAAATTAAGTTTTTAGCCCCAAGTCTTACGACAACCTAGTTCATATCAGTGAGATGAGATACGAGATGCCAAACTCGAATAATGCATATGGGAAAAGAGGAACAACGTATTATATACCACAATTATTTAATGAAATGCCAGAAAATATGCTAACACATGTAAACATGAAAGAAGTACGGGTAAATTAAAAAAAAAACACCTAATGATAAATCAGACACATGTTATAAGTCCAGTGAGAAACGTCGATAATTTATGAATACCTAAAAGTAATATATATTTTGTGTTGTATTTAGTGTATGTATTATTTATTGTTAATATTAATCATGAATTGTAAAAGAAAAAGATAATGTAATATCTCATACAATCTTTTTATAAGCTTCGAGAATTGCTTGCAATAAAAGAACTTTATTATTATTATTATTATTATATCGGCCTGAAGTATAATAATTCAGTGTAAGGGGCTTAGAAACGTTGCTTCATGGCCCTATAATCATAGGTTTTAAAAAGTGTGGTGTAGATCGATAAAAAGTTAAAAACAATTTTGTAGCTTTTCGCACCGAACGAGCAAAAACAAGGCAGTCTACCTTACATCTCGAAGCGAGTACGAATCGGCGTCTCATCGAAAATTAAAAAAGATATAAAACGAGCTCTTAACTTCAGGAAGTTTTAAACGGAAGAGTAGAAAATTTTTTAGAGGGAGTCGAGCAAAGCCAGCTAGGGTGTAGGTAGCGCTGTGAACTCCCCCCCTCCCCCCCCCCCGCCCAGTTGGCCCTGGAAGCTGAATCATTTAATGGCCGTATCCCGTATCCCGTTTCTGGAAAGCCCTTTTGGTTTTTACTTATTCTCTAGGAATTTATTTCGCATTATGACATGTTTGCAAAAACTCATGGTTTGGGGGGGGGGGGGGGGAGAGAGAAAAAGTCCAGTATGGTAGCTTTGCTCCACTAGGCTCGTTGAAAAATGCTTCAAATGTTTTTATCATTCCCTTGCTATGCAAACAGACCCTCATGGCATCAAGATCTTTCCTGTTGTTATACGCTTGAATAAACTTGAGAATGGTGAAGAAACATCTGTCCAGATTAAACTCGAACTCGAGACTTTCCATGTACTAGGTTACGCGTTTGCAGGTGAATTCCGCTAACTATAGTCATAGTAGTGGCGTTATGCATTGAGATGGGATGACGTAATACGTTGGGTGGTACTGGCATGATTTGCTAGCGCTTTCACGATATTGGCTTGATTTGCTGGCTCTTTCACGATATTGGCTTGATTGGCTAGCAGTTTCGCGAAACTGGCTTGATTTTCTGGCTCTTTAGAGATACTGGCTTGATTGCTAGCTCTTTTGCGATATAGGCTTAATATGCTAGCTCGTTCGCGGTATTAGCGTGATTTGCTAGCTCTTTCGCGATATTGGCTTGATTTACTGGCTCTTCCACGATATAGGCTTAATTTGCTAGCCCTTCCACGATATTGGATTGATTTGCTGGCTCTTTCGCGATATTAGCTTGATTTGCTAGCCCTTCCGCGACGATGTCTTGATTTGCTGGCTCTTTCGCGATATTGGCTTGATTTGCTAGCTCTCTAGAGATATTGGCTTGATTTGCTAGCTCTTTTTCAATATAGGCTTAATTTGCTAGCTCGTTCATGGTATTGGCATGATTTGCTAGCTCTTTTGCAATATAGGCTTAATTTG
>JAHWFP010261283.1:102115-127310 GCA_023313725.1 Lithobius niger
ATTTGCTAGCTCGTTCACGGTATTGGCATGATTTGCTAGCTCTTTTGTGATGTAGGCTTAATTTGCTAGCTCGTTCGCAGTATTGGCACGATTTGCTAGCTCTTTCGCGATACTGGCTTGATTTACTAGCCCCTCCACGATATTGGCTTGATTTGCTGGCTCTTTCACGATGATGGCTTGATTGGCTAGCCCTTTCGCAATACTGACATGATTTGCTGGCTCTTTCGCAATATTGGCTTGATTTGCTACGAGGGGATAGACTGGGGGATTTTGAATTGACTGAGTCGCAACAAACCAGCTAACAATAACAGTTTTACATCCACGAGAATTTATTTCTTTAGCATAAATTCTTTATCATGTCGTGGATTGATATGACTACACCCTTAACCACATGGTGGCCAATGCCCCGTGACTTGGTCAACAGCCATTAAACATAGCAACTACCGCATTTTTCATCGCTTTTGACTCACAACTAGCACCTAGCTAGCGAGATTTTGTGACCTAAGTGCAACCTGGCAACATGACTTAAAATCAAACCCATAACGTTCTCAGAACAGGTGGGGAGGAACAGACGGACTTGGAAGAACGAGAAAGAATGGGAAAATTTCGTTGCGTTTGAGGAGTGTAGGTTGCATTCAAATGTTGACAAGTTTACAGCGTGAACTAAATTATATGTTGAATAGGTTACTGGCGAAATTACCGAATTTTAATTCCAATAATAATTACAACATGAAAAGATTTCGAGTTAAAATTCACGATACTATACAAAAAAAAAAAAAAACCGTTAACATCCACCTACGTACGTGTAACAAATGAAGAGTACAACGGAACTAACATCAAGGCCGCCCACAGGTCTGATGGGACTTACAGCTTCAAATTTTCTTTGTGGAGTCCCTCACATCTATGTGTGGGACAAGTATGCTTGGAGTCCAGGGAACCGTTGATTATTTTTTTAATTTGCTTTTTTTGTGGATTTTGTCCGTGTGTGCACGTCAGTTAGTAGTACCACTGGGTACAACCCTGCTAGCAGGGCCCCTCACAGGGCACCTGGTAAGGCAGGGCCTGTATGCAGGTGAACACACTGAACACCCTTTTTGCAGTTTTATGTTGGGATGGGCCCCCTTGAAGCGAGGGCCGAGAGACAGGAGCCACACTTGCTCCCCCTCTGGTCAGCCCTGACTAACACTGTAAACTGCAAGGATTTGTTGTAGAGTTGTTGTTTTTTTATGATAGGCTATATCTGAGTTTTTTTTTTAATTCTGAGTTTTTTTTTTTAGATAACTGTTTTTCGTGACTTCATTTTAGAACCCCTGAATATAAATGGCATCAGGAGTTCGTCAAACACGAAGAAAAACAAGAAATAGCCAATTCTATGAAAAACCGTCGTTTGACCAATCCATTTTACTTGTGGTAGCAGTCTGCACGATAAAGAGGAGTCTACAAGATAATATGCAACAGTATAGTATAGTATGGTTTGTAATAGCCTATAATCATATGCAAGATTTAACTTTTAACCGTTTTAACTTTTGTGGAAGGTGAATGACAATAAAACGCGGTGTAGGTCTTTATGTATAATAAATGTGTGTGAAACTATCACTAATATCCAAGCACTCGTCTTCGTAAGCCGTAGCGTTTAAGCGACCTTGAGGAAAGGAAGTAGTTTTGCTTCGCAAGCCAAGGTCGATTGTGATAGAAATTGTATGTCTTGCCTCCCATCTTCATGCCAGTTCTTGCGTGTGGCGGGGAGTTCGTACTTCCTAGAAATGCTTTATTAAAATAAGATTTAGGCAATGTTAAATCTACGTCGCCAGAAAGCTAAATCCAGGAAGTTAAATCTAGGAAGATGATGCCATTTATCAAGTCCAGCTTATAGTCATTATATTGCGGTAACTGTTTGACCGTTGCGTAAGTACGATTCGGTATCACTCTTGTTAAATATACTAATCCAACGGATTTGCAGACTGAGCTATCGTCACACGAAAATGAGGGATTTTTATAATTTCTTATAAGCTGCATTAATCTTTTAAGATCCTGGTAACACGCAAATTAACTAATATAAATTTAAATCCAATAATCATAATTTGAACGAAAATGTTTAAAACTGTAAATCAAGCCGAAACCATATTATGGCACGCGTCAGATTTTTTGTTAAACAATTTTCATTATGACATTTTAATTTTCATTATCGGCCTTAACATCCGTTACGGAAATACGTGGTCGAATAAGAAAAATTAATTTCGATAATAAAAAAATGTGTTTCATTTTCGACAAAACATTTTAAATTATTGACAAGTGATCATAATTGCACCTCATGTAAATTCATTTGTTTTTAACGGAAATTCCGATAATGTAAAATAAAGTTATTGAAACATCATGTCAAAAAGGAACAAAAAATATTGTCCAATCACATGAAAATCACTTTTCGTTAACGAAATAGTATTTTTCATTATCGAAAGTAGTATTTTCCATTATCGAAACTAGTATATTTCGTTACCGAAACTAGTGTTTTCCACTAACGAACCTAATTTTTCCATTATCAAAACTAGTATTTTCATTATCGAACCTTCGTTTTCTGTTAGCAAAGAATGATTTTCTGTTCACGGAAATTCTCCACATTTCCTTTAATACAGATTTGTTGTTAGTTAATGAGAATTCGGTTTACTGCATCCGCAGAAATTTGAATTCTTACAAATTCGACAACCGATACTGAAAATCAAATTCCGATAAGGAAAACATTTTTCATTATCGGAATTTAATTTTCATTATCGACCACGTATTTCCGTTAACGGATATTCAGACCGATAATGAAAATTAAAATTCGGCAATGAAAAATGTTTAATAAAATATCTGATGGCATGCCATACTATCCACGTACTCGATTTCAACTTTTGAGCTTTTTTCCTTGAGCTGTAAGTATTCAAAGCAAACATTTCTAAAATTATTTTAACACGATGAGGAGTTCAAACAGTTGCAATAAGCTGAACTTTTAGTTGCATTTTTCATTTTTATTATCGACATTTCTTGTGTAATGGTCACATCTCCCACGCCACAATATAGGAAGTAATTAATCAATCCGTACTCACGTGAATTTCTTTTCTAGGTCGAATACGTGCCATGTTTCATCAAAATTCGAAAATTTTCCCGTTGAACCAATAAAAGCAAACTTGTCATATTGTTATGTTTTTGTGCTGTTTTGAGAGCCACATTAGATTCAGTCGAATGAGATTCAGTCGGCAGAACTGACGAGTAATAATGCACTTCCGTCTTTCAAACTGAGACGAATCTGGTTTTCCATGAGAAACTGTCCATTATAGACAGTCCTACTTTTCAGGATCTTTTGTTAGATTGTTTAAAAGGCTAAATTCATATAAACTTCCATCTTCTCTATAAAAAGAAGTAAATAGAAAAATAGCAGAGTACAGCCATTCCTTACAACCTGTTATGTGATTTCGCAAATAAAGAGTATTTTAATTTCGCAAGGATATTTCATTTTGGTCCGATTTTGGTCAGAAGAGGTTGCCAGAGGTTTTAGTCAATTATACACTGTAATCACAGAGTACGTTCTACCTGGAAAACCGGGAAAATTCAGGGAATTTGATAAATATATACTGAAAGTCGGAGAATTTGAACATTTTCCGGAAAGTCTCTTTCACCTATAAGAATATCTAATTCAGATTTAATTTTTTACTTCTAAAACCTTTATTTTATTTCAGTTAAACTTCATGTCCTTTTTGTTTCATTTCTGATAAAGCCTTAGGCCTAAGTAATATTGGCTTTTATATGTTTAGTGAGTTTCTATAATATATTTGTTCAAATTATGGCGTTTTCCTACCTTTGCCAATACCAGTTAGAGGAATGCAATTTTAGATTTAGCAAAGCAATGCGATATACTAGTTATTGAGATTTGAGTGAAATGAGAAAACATTTTTTTAGCCCCGTATTGCATTTTTTCCATCGACCAAAAACAATCAGGGTAAGGTGTCAGTATTGGTCTGGAAAACCTGGAAAAATCTGGGAATTTCATCACGAGCTGCTGAACGCCCCCCTGAATTTCCAATTTTTTGCACATGTTTCTGACAAACGTAAACAGAACTGCAACAAGTGACAGCTATACTGCCTGATTTCCACAACCAAATGTCATTCTCAGATATTCAGTTGGGTTTGCCTATGGGCTGCCAGAGCGGCCAGCCGTCAACGAGTCGGCGGAAAATTTGTAAATAAATGATCATTCTTATCGTTTCCTCCCCATCCCATTCTCCTCAATAGAATTTTATTAAAAAAGAACCATTTGTTGCCAGAAGAAAAAAAAGTACCGTATATATATATATATATATATATATATAAAAAATGCCAGACTGTAGTACACGAACAGAAGGAATTTTTAACTGATTTTTTATCGACCAGATAGCCAACATGAAAGGCTTCTTGAAACTAGCCTGTTTGCCAACTGAGCTGTAATCCCATGAAAATAAAATCCTGTGAAAAAATGGATGCGTTTTGTACAAAATTGCTATGTTGGGCTTGTAATCCGTCATTGTAATCCGTCCGCACAGTTCCCGTGCGTTTCTTTTCCATTTAGCAATTTAGCGAAAAAGGAGTATGGTTCGCGATTAACGTCAAACTGCGGGTAGACAAATGGAATTGGATCTGTGTGAGCTGCGTAATACTGACGCTGACTTTACACCATACTCCTGTTTCGCTAAATAGGTCGATGGAAAAGAAACGCACGGATCTTAACAATGTTCAACTCTACTCATTCTTAAGTGTGTTCTTTTTAAGCTCCTGAATCTATTAAATTTATTTTTAGAACTAACAGTTGGCAAATGGTTATTTAGATGCAACACTGGATTAGTATTAAGGAAAACCCGCTTAACCGTGGGAAAAACGGATGTAAGCCTTACAAAACTTAATATTCTAAAGGAACAGGTACAAGGAAAAACATTTAAACCATCATCGTCGCACTAAAACATGTAAAAGAAGTTCCACCTCTGTAAGCCTTCAAAAAATTCATGCTCTAAAGAAAAGAAGGAAGACAAGTGTAAGCCATCAGCGTTACACTAAGGCGTGTCAAAGAGTCTCCAGCGTCCCAAAAAACAAGCTGGATCATCTTTTACACGTATTAGAGCGACGCTGATGACTTACATGTCTTTTTCTTGTATCTGTTCCTTTAGAACATTAAGTTTTTTTTTTAACAGAATAGAAAAGGGATTGTTGCTAAATTTCGTAAAAAGACAACGGCACGTTGTGAGCAATAAATAACGAATACATCACAGGGAAAAGAAGAAAACAGTCTGTATTAAAGAATGGCCTTGCGACAGATCAAGATACACTAATGTGAGAAAAAACAGAAAGGACAATTTCCCGACTGGGACTCGAACCTTGGATTTCCCCCTTCGCTGACTAGAATAGGAACTCTAACCGCTGCGCTACCGGATGTAAGCGGTCACTCTAACCGCTGCACTACCAGGACGGATCCTGCCTGCAGGCTCCAGCCGAGCTCAGTGGCTGTTGAATCTTTCTCTGTGGTGACCTTAAGCTCACAGACGTAGAAAAAGGAGGGAAAGAGCTTTCTGGCTTTCTTCGATTAGTGCATCTTTTATTCTCACAAGACCAGTCTTTAATGCAGACTGTTTGTTTCGGAACCTCGTGGTTTCTTTCTTCGGCAAGGGCAAGGATAGCTATGTAAGAGATACCATCTCATTTTATCCTTAACTAGAGAGTCTCGGTTTATAAGGGTGTTTCAGGGTAGCTGAATAATTAAGCACGACTGTCTCATACGCTGGAGGTCCATTGTTCAATCCTGGCCTTGGGCGACCGCTGTGCATGCAGGAAAAGTACCACGGCATTGCACTCGCGCTGATGTCGATTGTGGCATGTTAAAGATCCTAGGTATTTACCAGCAAAACTGTTTCTCACCCTTCCGAGATATCTTAGCAGTTGGTAAGACCTTTATTCAACTAATTCTCTTTTTTCCATTTATCATAACTTTGAAACACATTATTGTGTGCGCAGCGTATCTTGAGTCCTGAAAGTATTTTACGAGCGACTACGTCTTCCTGGAGAGGGCGGCTTTAATCGACGGCCGCCATTGTTATTTGTAACCATCTAGGATATCAACAAGGCATTCTGCTACCGAAAACATACAATCGATTATCTGTGTTCGTTTGGGGGCGAACTCAAGATAGGCCGGGGACACCTTACAGTCTATCATACTGCCCGTATCTCTTTTCACCGTCCAGGCTACTGTAACGTGCGGGGGTGGTTTTGAAAGAGGGATTATTGCAGAGGGAGGGCATTGTTGGATTTTGTGTCGGGCAGGAGTAAGTGAAAGTTTGCTGGAGGTCTCAATCCTCCAGGGATTGGCCAACCACACCAAATTCTCATATTGCTGTTCAAAATATTTCAAAATATTTTCTTTAAATATTCAAAAAAATTCAAAATACTCAAATATAGTACACATTGAAAAAAAAAACGCTAAAAAAAGTACAAAATATTTTGTTGAAAACGCCCAACAAATTCCACAAAAAAAGCGAAAGTTTCTGAAAAGGCGTTTCCCATTAGCCTAATGGTTTATAATATAGACGGAAGAAGGCGGGTAGAGAACTCAATTCTAAAGGCCATTTTTACGAACTGACCAGATGCGTAATAAAGCCGGCAGAAGAATGTGTTTGTAATCATTGAGATATGAGGAGGAAAAAGGAGACAGGATCGGAAACAGTGTAGATTGACTGTTATTGAATGACTAAAAAGCCAGAAAGGTGCAACATGTATACAATTTTAGCAACATTTCAGGTCAGTATGCGACCCTTTATCAAGCGTAAAATAAAAAAAATTGGAGTCGCGTGTAGGCTATTTTAATATGACTTGTGTTTGTACTCAAAAACATTTTTTTTATTATTTACGTTTGAAAAAGGGTCGCATATTGACCCGAAACGTTGCGAAAATTGCATGTACATGTTGCATCTTTCAGGCTTTTTATTCATTCAATCACATTTCGGTGCTTTTGTCCTTCATTATTGGTTGACGTACGACATAACGTGCTCCGGAAGGGAGTTCCAAGGATAAACAGTCCTTTCAGTGAAGAAGTATTGTCGGCAGTTAAATCTAGAAACAAAACCCTGCAATTTAAAGCTGTGGCCCCAGTTGTAGTTGAAATTGCGAGTAAAAAAAGAGGAAGTTGATAGAGTAGGAACCTGGCAATATCTGATAGGTAAGGATAAGATCACCCCTGTCAAACCTGTCACGAAGTGAATGATTGCTGAGCTGTTTGAGTCGTTCATTGTACTCAAGGTGACGAGTAGGTAAACACCATTTCGTCATTTTAGGTTGACAATTTTCAAGTTTATCAAAATATCCGGCGTATAAAGGTCTGCTAATTTGCGAGCAGTAATCAAGAATTGTTAGCACAAAAATCTTGTACAACAAGGCAAAAGAAGAAGTCTCAAGAAACGAGAACTTTTCTAACCAACTAACGCATTAATCTGAAAGACTAAAATTGTTCTAATTTGCTAAGCCGTTAATATTTAGTAAATTTACTCCACCCCCCTCCTTCCTCACTCGTTAAATCGCGGAATGAAGAACGGATATGGAAGGAAGGACGCGCCAACACAGTGGCCATTTGCGTGTATGCTGTGATAAATGGTGCCTATTACGCAAACAATACAGAAAAAATACAGCTGAAACACTACAAACAAACGATTAGTTGAAAAACAAAGATGGGGCGAACGGGATGAAAATACAGCGGAAGGAGATGCAGATGCGGCTAAAGAGTCACAGAGAATAAACGCCAGGCGAAATAAAGCAAAATCGACAAATCTTCAGTAACAGTACTTAGTCACCTCGGGTCGTCCCAAATGTTTTAGAGTCTCTTCAAAACTTTTCAGAAATTGAGAAGCATTCGTAAACTTTTTTGCCGCCTGACACCCTGCCTGTGTTTGTTTTAAATGAACGTATATCAACTATGAGACTGGTTCGCGCGTCTTCTGGGCATACAGTCCAAGGCTTCTGCTCACTGGGCTGGGCTTTGGTCGCTTTGTTCGCGGTCCCAGAGAACCCTGACAAAGCTCGTGTTTCGGGTTTTTTTTCTGAACTCGTAAGCCCTGGTAGTTAAAGAGTTAGTATACTTAACATCAGTATTAAACCAATTTAACAGAAAGCCAAATGGGCTCGAGCAGGGTTAAATAAATACGGATGCAAACCTATTTACGTAGCTTTTTGGACTTATATGTCAGGCTGCCTGAGCGAGGAATTGAACCCACGACCTTTGACACCAAATACCGAGGTCCTACCGCTGTGCCATACTGACACGGCCGTGTCAATATGGATCAGTGGTAGGACTTCGATATTTGGTTTCATAGGTCGTGGGTGTAATTCCCCTCTCAGGCAATCTGACATTCAAGTCCAAACGGCAACGCAAAAAATGCTTGCATCCGTATTTATTTTATTAAACTTAGAAACACCACCGCCTGATTTACATTTTAAGAAATAAGTTTCATTGAAACGATCAAAATGCCGGTAGTGATTTGTTTGCTCTTGCTGGCGACTGTCTTTAACATCTTATGTGTTTAAACTCTAGTGCTAAAATAAAATTGTTTAAAAATTTTATGGCGTGTGCTGCCACAGTTTGGGTATTTTTCAGTGTTTCACTGTAGGTTTCGTTTAATTAAACCTTTAATTTCATTTAATTTCAAAAAAAAATTAACAACTTGAGTTTAAAATTATTAAAATATCCAGACACAAAGTAAAGACACATGAGGTTGCAATTTAAATATTATGTGCGACCGGATTAAGGCTGTCAGTTAGTCAGGGTCATTCGCCACGGGACAGCATCCAGCAAACCAACAACCCGTCAAACCGACAATATCTGAATATCGCATTTAAGAAATTTTATACGAATCCACGGATTGTGTATTTTAAAATTCAGCCATATAAAAAAAAAATTCCGCAATATTCCTACCTGTGTAGCATCCTTCAAAGATTTCTTCCTGTAAAACCAAGCCTGGCGTTTCTCACTATCCTTATCCTGTACAAAACGGCGTTCGTAGCCAGCCACCAAAAGTCACTGCGCGTACTAATAGTAGTGTCAAGCAAAGCAAAACCAAACCGCGTGCGCTACAATGGCGTCACGTGACTCGCGCGAAAAGTGGGTTAGCGCGCGCGGCACTATGGGATGGCACTCGCACTCAGTAGGCATTTGGGCTATTAACACACTGGCCTGGTGATGCGCCTGCCTGCAGCGCCAACTTGTCTACTACAACATTATGCTTTTGGTGGTCTACGAAGCGTGGACAAGCGCGAGCCGATGAGACGATTGGGAACCCACTTCCGGAACGGACTACGAATCCTTCCTTCCGGTCGAGGGATAAAATGGAAGCATTCGCTTGGCGTTTCGCTCGGCCTGCGGTTTTCGTCATCTTCGGCCTATTGTTTAAGGGCAGGAAAGAGATCATAAAATTGGCCCTAAATGGTTTGTTGCTAGCCCGTTGAGTTGCTTGAGGAAAGAAAGCTTTTGAGACCTTGATTTTATTGTGCGATACCGATAATTATAACAAATTAAGCGGCGTACACAGAAATAACATCTCGTGAGCGGGGAATAAAAAAGAGTAAAAGAGTAATATTTTATTATTATTATTATTATTATTATTATTTTACAAATTTTTTCGATCCTTACGTCATCAAGCTCACAGAATCGGATTGGGCGGGATTGGGCCTCCTCGGGATTGTACTGCAGAAGTCTCGGAACCCCTCTGGTGGGGAGTGGGGGCGGGGAAGACTCGGCAAGGTGGATTCGGGGTGCGTCGTAAGATTCCCGAGCAGAAAAAAGTTAGTGTTATTTTTTTAAAGTCGGTAAGAATTTGAAACGTTTTCCTGCAATGAAAGGTACAATTTTCACTATGTGATTTCAGTTCAAATTATTCAAAAACAAAAAAACAACATTTTTTTTTAAAACATAAGCCTCCTGTAGTGGGGTGGTCGGGACCGGAATTTGTAGTATTTTTAAGAAATCGGCGTGAATTTGAAACGTTTTGTCAAACACAGATACAGATGAAATTTTCAGACAAATTCATTTAACATTTTTCAAAAAAATATGTGTATATATTTTTTAAAACAAAGGGCCTCCTGCAGTGGGGTCCTCCTCGGGTCTGCCTGGGTACCGGACGGGCTAATCCGTCACTGCAAATACTGCTTATGTAGACGAACCGGCCCAAATTTTGAACATTACTGCAGACGCCTTTGAAGGAGGAAGAAGCCTATAGTGAGTAGAGTGGAAAATCAGGGTTTTGATCCAGCAAACCTCCGATCACCGCGACCGGCCAAAATAATGTCCAGAAAACTCAGCCCATAGCTCTTGAAGGAGCGGGGAAGTCTCTCGTACTACCCTGGTCGGCACAGACCGGCAGGGACTTTTCCACTGTTCCCTACCAATCCATCGGCCAGCTTCTTCAGGCAACTAGCCTTAGGTTGCAGGAGGTTTGCGGATCTGGTCGAACCCCCGGAAAGAAGACCGTGGCAAGGTCTCCCACCAGGACTGCCGGCCAGGGTAGCGTGAGAGGCTACCATGCTCCTTCAGCGGCTATGGGAACTATTCTGGCCAATTCTGGACAATCTTTCGGCCCTTACGCTGATCGGAGGTTTCCCGGTTCAAATCCCCGGGTTGGCTCCTCCCTTTACCAGATATTTCTTCTTTCATAAAATTCTGGTAACGTTCAAAATTGAGCCGGTCCAGCCACATGAGCATTAAATTGTTTCGGTTGACTAAAAGCTCAAGGAAATTAATTAAATAAATAAATAAATAAATAAATAAAAGCTCTGCCACTGCCCAGCCGCGATGGGTATATATCGGGTGAAACAGGTTTTTTTTTGAGAAACTGAAGAAGGATTGAGCAATATGAACAATCATAAGTAATGGAATAGTAACATAAGTAAACACGATGGATAGTCAAATGAGCTCGAGAAAGGTTAATTAATACGGATGCAAACCTATTTACGTTGCCCTTTGGATTTAAATGTCAGACTGCTTTAGCGGGGAATTGAACCCACGACCTTTGAAACAAAGATTTAGGGTAAGTCCTACCGCTGAGCCATGCTGATTGGTTTCAAAGGTCGATTGGTTCAATTCCCCGCTCAGGCAATCTGACGTGTAAGTCCGAAAGGCAATGTAAATGGTTTGCATCCGTATTTATTTAATATAAGTAACATACGTAATATCTGGAGTGTATTTTACCTATGCTCTAGGGTGCAATAACTGTAGAGTATGTTGGCCCTCTACTGGATGACGCACCTATAATTATGCCTATATTCTTGTGAATAAACCTATATTTTATTAATTGGGTCTATATGATGTGTAAGCGACAATTTACTAATTCATCTTTAGGTACGAACAGGAAGATCAAACCTGGCCAAGCGTTCAAAGTAATATTCCCCCTGGGCGAGGAGAGATCAGAAAATCAAGAATGGAACGTGAGACACAACTAGAATAGAAAGGCTAGAGGTAGTTGATGTTAAAAAACAAAGGCATGTATTCCTAGATTTCCACGAAAAGCGAAAATAAAATAAAAAATAAAAACTCAAGACCAAGAGACTCGCAGGGAGAAAAATGCTCATTTCGTAAATTGAACGCCTCCATTTTAGGATGGCAAATAATCTTCAGTACGCTAAAAACCGTTGCTACTGAGCCAACAATGCTGACTTCTGTTAATCATTGGCACCACAGGAGGTTATCAATTTTCAAAAAAGTATTAAAAAGCTCTGAAAAAAACTGCTAAAAACAATGCAAAGAATTGCTCGAATAAAAAACAAACAATAAAATTTAATAATAATATTGTGGTTAAAACTTAAAAATTAAAAATTAAAAAATCAGAAATAAGAAAGCAATTTAACAATAAACAATTCAACAAACAAACAAAAACCAAAAAAACTGATAAGTAATGGCGTGGGGTTACCTGGCATAAAATTAATATTAACATTATTATACCATAAGAACATAAATAAAAGACAATTAAATAATATGCAAACAGAGAGAGTGTTTGTAATAAACGTACAATGAAATGAAAATTGTAATTAAATTAGGTTAATTTAAGAAAGGAAAAATTACGATATTAAAGTTGCTCCATCCAAGATTAAAAAAATTCCTAGTTTGATTAGTTTTCTTATTCTTTTTTTTTTGCTTCGTGCAGGGCATTATGTTGATTGCTTTTTTTCTGGGTGCGTTTTGTTGGGGGACGTCATTTTCTAAAACCCACAAAAACCACTTAACCTCGACGATGAATGATGCAGCCGATGCGCTTGAAAGAGTGGATGTCCACGTTTAGTGATCGGAAGATGACATTTTGCTGGACGAACACGTAGGAAGAGGACAGGGAGGGGGCTGAGTGGGAGCTGGTGGGAGGGGGTGTGGGGGTCAGCCTCCCTCTTTTGTCCCTTCAATACGGATGTCGTCCGGTGGTCCACTTGAGACGCAGCGTTTGTGTGCTGAGGTGACGCCTGCTATCTTGGCTATTGTTAGGCCAAGTCAAAAATTGGAACGAAGGAACAATTGCAAAATGGCGGGCGAAAAAAAGACATAAGATGAGCTAATGATGAGCCAGACAATGATGAACGTTCGTCTTATTGTTTGTGGCTGTAAACAACTCACTCCTATATTGGACGTGAGAGTGTTTATACTTGTTTTTATGTTTTCGTTTTGGGAAGACGGTCACTGATCCACTTCTTTACATTCAACTATTTATTTTCAACTATTTATTTTACTCATTTGTATTTACTCATTCATTTACTCATAGACTTTAACTATCAAAGCGAAGTCACATGTTTTCAAGGTTGACGTTGAATCGTAGATGACTTTTGGTTTGTTCCGATGAGTTCTGAGCCATTGTGCGTATAACAGCGCTCTTTCAACGCATGAATAATTCCGTTCGACCCGATAAAAAATGGTTAGGAAAAACATATTGTCAATTTATCAAGCTAACAAATACTAGATGTATCCTATATTAGTGAGGAAATTCTGAAAAGACTTAAGGAGTTTTTGATAGGCTAATTATTCGGAACTACATTTTGCGCTACGGTTGTTGGGTTGGCTGCGGTTGTTTAGCCGCAGCAAGCGCGGTACCGTGAGCGAGGCACAAAATTTGGAAAAAAAGTGACAATCATTTTCGTGAACAACGACTTTGATGTACCCTTATTTGCACATTTTATAGATAATTTGCAGCAGTAAAAACACGTAAAATCTGCAAATTAGGGCAAATCAAGGTCGCTTTTTACGAAAATGATGGTCATTCTTTTTCAAATGACGCGCCTCTCCCTCCCCCGCTAACGTTCTCGCTGCGGCTAAACATATAACATCAGAAACCGCAGCCAAAAACTTGTCCTGCCAGAGATAATTTCCGTTTACTAATGTTCTGATCGAAATCAGGTTTTGTTGTTGCGCTCTCATCTCGTCGTATGGCGGCGGCGTCACTACAAGACTGTGAGTAACTTTTAAACATGTTTTAATAATTTTTTTTTAAAAATAGGCCTAAATAAGCGTTTGCGCGTGTTTTCCTTATGATTTTCTGACCCGTAACGACAAACGGGATCGATGGGTAGGTGAATTGCGTCTGGGTCTAGTCTGTAAAAAAAAAGTTGATTTTCAATTTCCCGTTGAATAAAGTTTCGTTTAATTACTTCGTTTAATTACGTCTTATCGCCTTCAAACACTTTTAGAATAAAGTTTCGAACTTTTCGATAAAAGTTACCTTTCGAAAACTGTAAACCGTAGAAGGATTAATTTGTAGCCTTGGCAAACTGTTTACAAAGATCTCTGTAACGAACATTATCTCACAACTCATCAGATGCACGCAAGAAAATAATTTTCAATCCGAAGTTTTGTTGGTCTTGGTCACACAAAGGCACATAAAACAATAAAAACGAAGCGAGATGACGTCATAGGCGGCTATCAAGTAGGCTGCCTCACATCTCTTCGTTTTTATTGTTTTATGTGCTTTTATTGTGACCTAGAACCCGCAAAACTTCGGGGTGAAAATTAAATTCTTGTGTGTATTTGATGGGTTCTGGGTTTATGTTCGGCAGGGAGTATATTCTTAAACCAACAAACCTGGCAAGTAATTCGACAAGAAAGACGTTGGCGGAATTTGATTGTATTTATTTATTTATTTATTTACTCTTTCAGGGTTCTCACGTACAAACATGGAGAATCTAAAAACATGGAAAACTTAGGGAAAAAAATAACAGTAATAAAGTAAGTCAAACTCCATAAAAACTTATTATTTTAATACACTGCGTTAAAAATGTTATCCCTTATATTTCTGCAATGCCACGAGTTCGATGAATGGGGTTCATTACTGTTTTGTACTATGTGAACCCTATCCACCCAAAACCAAAACTGGTAGAAAAACTGGCCAAGTTTCCAAAAACGGTCGGCCTTTGAAGGTAGTGATATCATTCAAGTTTTCATCTAACGTTCAAAGTATTATTCGGTGCGATTAACTTGGCTAATAGGATTAACCTTGGCGGCCTTTCCCTGGTGGAATGATATCACTACCTTCAAAGGCCGACCGTTTTTGGAAACTTGGGGGTTTTCCTACCAGTTTTGGTTTTGGGTGGATATCACAACTTTCACAGGACTGTGAACGTACATAAGGTTACACCGTCTGTTTAAGATTCTTTAATCCCATTTTTGCACACACTGGCTAACAATCGCTGATTTCGTTCGCTTCGCCCACTCAAATAGTAAATAGTAAATCTGGTAAAATGTCCTTCCCTTCCAGAAAAAATTCCTTCCTAAAAATACGGCAAATAACATGGAAATTGACCTCAATTACTCTGGAAACCCGGAAAACTCAGGTAAATTAATTTTAGTAATTTTGTGGGAACCCTGTCTTTACCTACTCTTTATTTAGTTTATTTAAATTTACATATTGGCTTGTACATTCTATCTGGATTTATCTATTAATTAATTTTTTATACTCTTTCATTTATATTTTGTTTGTATTTCGTCTCTTGTTATTTCGTCTCTTGTTATTTCGTCTCTTGTTATTTCGTCTCTTGTTATTTCGTCTCTTGTTATTTCGTCTCTTGTACTGTGTTATAAACGTTTATGACTTTCTTCCTGTTGTAGGCTCGCAGAAGGACGTTATTCAAAGTCAAAGAAATTTATGTCTTTTGGTTTCGCTTATATACCGACAGAGACAAGTCGCAGAGGAACTATCTGTTTGATCGATTCCCTAGCGGTCGAAACTATACGTAGGGGGTCATTACACAGACATCTGAAGTTTCTGAATCTTCCAGGGCTGGCGGGACGCTCCCACGTACACGACAATTATAGATATAGGAGAATATATAAAACAGAGTTTAACGATCAACCTGAACCCATACCATAACAAAACTGCAAAAGGACTGTTCATTTGACTGATTGTAGTTTTTCATTTGGTTGAGAAGTTCGATATCAGTTTGAAAGTCATAAATACATGACAATGGTTGGTTCCGAGCGCCCCACTGACCTTCCTTCCCCCTCTAGCGTTCGTTCGTTCTTTCTTTTAACAGCGCTAAGACTAATAGCCCCATCACGACTGCGGCAAATGATCGGAAAGAATCAAAAGTAGGCTAGGTAGGATATTATAAATCAGTGGTGAATGAAATATGAGTAACCATTTTGACCAACGTATAAAACAACGGGTTCGGTTTGATAGTTCCGCTTGGGTAGAAAAAAGAGGAGAAACCATCTCATTGTGTAGCACCCCATAGAAAAATCCATATGAGAATAAGCCCGCAAGAGTATTACAAAGAGAACTAATTTTTTTTTTAATAATAAAAACCAATAAAATTTACAAGAGGGAGTAAAAGACCTATACAGGTGTAATTTTCGGATGGAAGTAAAAATGGGAATTTAAAGATAATATTAGTTTTTAATTATCCTAAAACACTTACCCTTAGGTGAACCCACCCACCGTACACGCTATCACCGTCTATCACCGTACACGCTATCACCGTATGACCGTCTTGAGTCCCAAAGGTCCCGGGTTCGAGTCTGGCCTCCGCCATCCCTTGCATTTTTGGGAAAAGAAGTGCCCTGTGACGTCCCGTGCTTATGTCGATTGTGATATATAAAAGACATATAAATTCCCGATGGATTTAGCTAGCAAAATTGTTCCTCTCTCATTCTGCCACCATGGCTATGGCTGGGAGCTAAAGCTAAAGCTACGTCAAAAGCTAAAGCTAAAGCTATCACCGACCCGGATTGTTGCCAAACGATAAGTGAAGGCAGGGCTCTACTACAGTTACCGGATCTTGGATGAAAAATAGCATAGCGACTGACTGGGTTGGATAGTATGGCCGCCGAAAGCGCCGTTGTTGCGATTGATTTGTCTTGTTGCCGCTTTCTGTCAACCGAGGGCGACACCTTTTGTACAAAAGAATGCTGGCACTCTTCCTTGAAACACCTAACAACTTGTCGCTATTTACTGAAAAGCTATGTGCGGCCGAAAATGAAATAGCGGTGGCAAAAGGCTACGCGGAAATATATTTATTTAAACGTGTAAGCTATTTTCCGGGTGATTAATGAGATTAGTTAGTGAATTACTAAGCCTTTTGTCAGTTTTTTATATTAAAAAATTTTTTAATATATTATAATTATTAAAAAAAATTTTTATATTAAAAATTTTTTATATTAAAAAAATTTTTTTTTTACAAAACATTTCCACTACGAAGCACAAAAACGCTTTTGTGTAGCGGCATTTTTTGATACAGAGTATTCTTACATAAACATTTAATTCAAAACAAAAAAAACCTTTTTATTCTTACAAAACTACAGTAAGTTTTGGATGAAAAATAAATAATTTGTACAGCACATACAATTGTTTCTTTAGAGCATAGTTGTTTTCAAGAAGCCATTGTTTCGTCATTTTGTTTATTTGTCCCATTTTGGTATTTTTCCAAAATTCTTTTGGTATTTTATTTGCCAAGAGTGATATGTAAAATTCGCTACTTCGAAAGTTGCCGCTATTTGGAAGTTGCTGGCGGGGCTCACCGTCTAAAATTCACCGATGGTATTTGTTTAGCCAATTTCCGAACAAACCTCGAAAAAATGAAATAAGCCATTCGTGGCGGCCATTTTGTCTATCCCCAACATTGTTGTATGTCGGGCCTGATAGTTTACTGGTCATGATGAGGGACCAGGTGGCAAAGCCTGCCAGGATATGAACAGTGATGTCACCTGGTGGGGCGCTACAGAAGCTTAAAGCAAACTATTTTAGTCAATAAATAAAGGTTAAGTGCTTTAGGATAAGTAAAAACTAATTTTATCTTTAAAACTTCGTTTTAGCCAATCGTCAAATGACTTCTTTGGTCGCACATCTTCTTACTTGTTACTTTACTTTAAGAAAAGCTGAACCGCCGGTGGTCATTCTTCTCTTTCTGATCCGCGTCTCGTCCACAGAAAGGCAGGAAGAAAAGAAACTGACCAGGGATAGTGATTCTAGCGAAATTTATCGGACAGAGATGGAATCCCAAATGCAACGGAATTGGATGGACCCCTATACTTGGCAATGCATTCCTCGCCACCCACGCACCACCGAGGAAAACTTCGTTTCTTTTCGATCGAACGACGTTCAATCTACCTTATTTTTCACGCTCAATTGGATTTTTGGTTGCCATTGATTTAGTTTTCTCCATTCTTCCTTTTTTTTTTAGCGGCTTCTATCAAACCTTATGGCTGGCGTGCCCAATACTTTACTGTTTTTACGGTTTTGGCTTGTTTTTTTTTTTGGCAGACTTTTCTGTCATTTATAGATATGTACATATGTACATAAAACTGCTTCTTAATCTTGGAAATGACAAGAATGGTTTCATAGCAATTTTAGTGATTAGGTTGATAAAAATAAATACCTTGGTTCTCATAAGTGTGTAAACCAAATATTGACGCGGGCGGGAGGCTTTTTTTTTTCTTTTAACCTCCGTCACAAGGTTCTTTTTTTGGGGAGGGGGGAGGGGCCGATGGGGGTTTTTTTTTTGTGTGTGGAGCTTCCCTAAAAATACGATAAAACAATGAGAAAAACACGTATTTTGAAACCTGGTTTTCGCAGGCATGAAACATGACACTAACGGTGGGGATATCCAGTTGAGGGTTAACGTTAACCTTTTGGCTAAACTCGGCAATAAGGACAAATGGTGATATCCATCACGAAATAAGTTGAAGGCTAAGCAATATTTAGCCTAAAGGTCGAGGACTAACTTAGCACTGAGCAGTTAGCTCCGAGCTGTAGAAAGCGGTGATATCCACCTAATTCCTGAGTTTTAACATAACATTAACAAGGCTAATTTAGCATGAAGGTCGAGGTCTAACGGAGTAAAGAGCTAACAAAACCTCAACTTAGTCCAACATGGATATCCCCAACTTTTTTCTTTACTCCACTAACTCCCAGGTCGAGGGTTAATTAGGTCCAGGGCTAAGCTAATTCGGGGCTAGTTTAGTCCTCAACTGGATATCCCCACCGTTAAGAATAAAATGGAATAGAATAGAAGGTGCCGGCTAGTACGCTTAAAGCTTTTTCAAGTCCCGAGCGGTATATGTTAAGTGGAAGTTATCACCAGCATTTCAGCTATTTTTTGCCGCATGAGGGAGGAAACCGGAGTACCGGCAGGAAAGCCTCGTTCAACAGACGGGGAAACAACCGGAGAAAAACCCCGTACATATACACTTCCCTTCACCAGGATCGAACCCGGGTCTGTAAGAAACCAGACATGTACAACCGGGACCAGGACGCCTATCAAAAGACGCCCCACTGCTCGCGGCTACCCAAGGGAAACATGAAACGTAAAAAAATTAAACACGACCGAATTTCCAAGATTATAATGAGTAAACTATGGATCCGACATCAAACTAAATAGCGAACACTAAAAAAAAAAAAAAAAAAAAATTAATAATGATACTAAAAAAAAGATTCAATCACAAAATCAGTTCTTTTTTACATTTTTGTGTTTATTAAACTGCAAGATATGTTAGTTTACTTGTGTTGCGCTAAAAATCAGTTAAACTATCCCATAATAATGTGCAATGGAAATGAACAATGCTAACCCTTGGAGTTCGCAGTGTTAGCCTATTTAACAAATACAGGCGTTATTGGAGCTGTACAATCTTTGCATGAATCTTTATCTACAGACTGCGTAAACCATGCGCATTGGCTGTTTCCCGTGACGTCACCATGAGTTAACAAATGACTAACGAGAACAACGGCTGTTTGGCCGTCTGATTGGACTAGCCCATTCACGTGATATGCATTATGTACGTCACAGCAAACAGCCATGGCGTGTGGTATAGTGCTTTATAACAGGCTGTTGTTAGCTGCGGACTGGCACGTTTAATGCCCAAGTAAAGTTATAAAAAAAAAAAAACAGAATTATTCGAGATATTTGACGTGCGCGGAATTTTTTATTGTTAATTTTTTATTTAACAATCAAAAGGAGTGACGCGGTCCGTAATTACTGACGCGGGCTCTTATGAGAAACAGTTTAATTTTTTTTCCGTCTCTTGGCGAATATCAAGACACACGCCCCCCAAGATAAAACGATAACTTCCAGATAAAAAATATATATGAGCATGGCGACCACTAGACACGTTGTGTCTTTACAGCAAAGGTAGTTTGGCTGTTTTCAGCCATCTGAGGATAAATAACAATGCGACAGAAAAAGCTGAAATTTGTTGGATCGGGAGACTTTGGTCGCCTGACAACATAAAAGTCATTATTGATGACACAGCTTACCGTTTTCTTGTTGAAAAAACTACGTAAATAACGTTGATATTTGCATAAATACTTACTACTTACTGGCTACTAGTAACGCTTTTTTTTGTATCACGAAAATAAATTCTTCCCTGAGGTGAATAAAGCTGGTTCTTAGCTCATTTTACAGGTATTGCTGTGGAGATGTACCCTTTTCATATGGACCTTTCTAATTGGTCAAGTGGTTCAAGGGTTAGGGAGCTCCAAACGACCAAATTGATTGTTTTACATTGTTTTTATGAATCAATGCCAAACTCAACATTAAATAAATCCGTTCATTTGTAAGGAGGTACTGTAATACTAAGAAATATTGATCATATGAAAAAAGGTGACTGCTGTGCTCAAAATGTAACGAAAGCCAACAAAAAAAAAAAAAAAGAAATGGACCAGAATACTAGATTGGTGTTTTCATCTCATAATTACTAAGAAAAAAAAATGGATTTCATCAATTTAGGCCAAAAAGATCCGATATCTACCCCAAAACAATACTTATTAAGGATTCACGCCAAGCTTTTCGGCTGTGTGAAGTCGTTATATCAAACGCCAAGCTCTTTTGCCAAGCTAATCCAACCGACTAAGACTTCAAACGTTAAATGTAATAATTGAAAATTGCTCAGTAAGCAATTTTCACGTATTTCATTTAACCTTCGAACTATTACTCGGTGGGATTAGCTTGGGAAAAGAGCTTGGCGTTTGATATCACGACTTCACACGGTCGAAAAGCTTTTATGAAATCACTAATTTGTACGATTTAGCACTCAACTCCTTCATGTGCTAAAACACACAAATTATAAATTTCATAGAAGCGATCACGTAGTTATGATTGAAAAGATACCTAAAAGCCCGGGCATCATGTCTTATCTTAACGGCTGAAAAACGGATGGACAACCCATACATCAACCTAAAGTCTTTTTTAACGGCTTTTTTAACTGCTGTGGGAGGGACGGGCCAATTCAGCTAGGAAATTATGATTTTCTTTTGCGTCAATAGATATAAGACGAGCGTATTTCTTAGAGACCCTACTGTTCCAGAATGCAAAGTGGCTGAATAATGATAGGCTTTAAGAAAATCATTCTAATTATCCAGCGCTCCACCGTCCGTGGGGGCCCCCCCCCCCCCCTCACCTCCATTCGAGCTGGGGGTCGCAACTGTGCTAGAAACAATGCATTCCAAACCATCCCAATTTGCAGTCCTTCCGACGCTTGACCGACACCAGTAACATTAACATGGCGCCAGCTAACTTCCTGTTCTCGTCTGAATGAGAATTCGCGAGAGGTCAATCATGCAATCTACTTATTTATTTATTTACTTTAAAGAAATTATTGTAACGCCCTATAAAGGGTATAACAGCAACTTCAGATAAAAACAACAACTTTAAAAACAGAAGAAATATGGTGGCGCGTACGGTGCCCACCGTTCTCGTCTTTGCTCTCGCGTGAATGAGATCCGTGAGATATACATCCTATAATTCGTCACCAGGCTTGTGGTGTGCGACGAAGACAACGCATATGGTATTACAGTCAGGTTACCACAAATGTGAAAATGCTGTATATCCTAAAAACGATGTAAACATCACTCTACAAAATCGAAGAGCTATTGGAAACTTAGTCCAAACTTTTGCCTGTGATATAGGATACATTTTGAAAAAAGTGTCACAGTTTAACTGTAGCTGTGCGTGTTTTACCCTACTCGTTGGACTTAAGTTTCTCCAGCATTTTTGAATTACTGCGACTGAATTTGGTCACTATGTTCATTCTTAACGGCGGCTGCCAGCCCATAATCTCGAAGTGGACGTATCACAGATGGCTACGCCTTAAATCGTGAAACTGCTTGTCCCGGAAACGCAGTTTATCATATATCGTCCTATAGATTCGAGGCGAGAGATTGCTATAATCGCAGTACTATGCGTAGGTTCTTGCTTGCTTCGGTGGTGCCCAGAGGGGGGGTCAGTGAGGAGCAACTATTCACTGGCATTTTAGGGGGTCGGGGGGGGGGGGGGTGGAAAAATATCGATATATTTATTGTGTAACAACGACCAATCACCACAACGCAACATGACCCGTCAACAGTCCGTACAACACATACATCCAGAAAAAAAAATGTTTTAGTTTATATTTTGTGCACGGAGGAATAGTGATTGAAAACGAAACAGAACAGTAGATGCTTTTGGAGCATCCGGCTGTTAGAGACCAGTCATTATTTATCGCCCGGAAAAAGGGAAAGAAATTGGAGGGGTCGTGAAGTTTTTTTGGCCCTCTCGAGGGGGAAGGTGAGGGGTCATATATTTTTCAGGTCCCGTCAAGAGGGGAAGTCAAAAACATACTGACCAACTGGCAGAAAAAGTCATTTTTGGACTTCAGAAATGGCACTTTCACCAATCAAAATTTCTAAAAAGAAACCCCCAGACCCCCCAGAACCCCCCCAGAACCCCCGTGATGTGAGTGTTTACAAAGTTTTTGAGCTATTAGCATCATTACTGCAAGTATAGTTTTTACAAAGAACTTTTTTATAGAAGAGCCTTGGCACCTGGTTTCTTGGCTTCTTCTGCCTTTCTGGTACTGACTATGTTACGGATGTGGGCATACAAGCAAACGGTGTGTGTTCATCGTACGTATCGGGAGAGATGGGTGCAAGGAACATTTTATATAGAGGTTGACCGAATTTCGGTTTCGGTTTTGGTTTCGGCACCGAAACCGGCAAATTTTCGGTTTCGGTTCTGGTTTCGGCATGAAGTTATAGCCCAGCTTCAGTTTCGGCCGAAACTGATTTGACTTGTTTCGGTTATGGTTTCGGTTTCGGCTGAATCCTACGCTGCAGTTTCGGTTAAGCCGAAACCAAGTTCCATCTTCCAGCAGTAGCCAGTTTCCGTATGACTAACTAGGCTGCAGCCTAGGAAGGCACAGTGGGCGTCATCACAGATCCTGCATTCATCTGGCCTGCCCACGCTAATCAGTAATAAAAACATTTTTTTCAATCAAATTAGGGCTTCATTGCACTAGAGGGAATTTATGCTTTTATTTCTCTTTACCTTTTCAAGCAAAGGTTATAATTATTCAATGAAGCCCTTTTCCCGTGCTGTGGACTTCACTCGCCGACACAAATTAATGGTTATTTAATTAAAACAAGATTATTAACCAAAAAAAATGCAAACGAATGTTTTGAAGTCTTTCCGCATAGACAGTTTTTTATTTATTAATTCTGAAACTTTTTTTTTTGGGGGGGGGGGAGGAGGCTGGTGAGAGGGCATAGGACGGGAAATGGGTAGACCGGGCTGTGCCTTCCAATCTGGACTTTGTCTACGAAAAACCACACACTCATGATTTTTTTTATTTTATTGCTTTTGTCTAATTATTAAAATTGGTATTATTCAGGTTAGGTTCGGGTTCCGATTTCGGTAGTGGTTTCGGTTTCGGCAGAAACTGATGTACTGGTTTCCCTAATTTTATAGAACATTTTTATTCCAACATGTCTTTTCGTTAAAAACGAGAAGTTTCCTTCAAGTGATGGTAACTGTTGGTGTGGAGAGCTACTTAGTTTGGCTACAGGAATCATCTGGAGACAGTTTCAATGGGAAAAGAGCATTTTTGTTTGGGTGGGGGTCACATTATTTTTGGACCTTGAGTGGGTGCGAATAAGATTTTTTCAGGGTCTCGAGGGGGGGGGGTTTCGAAAAATTTGTGTTCCACATTTTTTCTCCCCCCCCCCCCCCCCCACCATCCCGGCCATAAATGGGTGTAACGGGATAGAAATAAAACATGAAAATAACATGGCCGAAAATGTGTGTGTGGGGGGAAGTGGTGACAACCCAAGCACTAGTTCAAGTCGGAAATATAGAAGTACCATGTTTAAACCGGGGGGGAGATGAGGCTTAATGGCGCGTCGACAGCTTGGTCATTAGCGCCAACCTCAGTCACAGTGCAGTGGTCCGGGTTGCCACTGCACCACACATTACAGAGATATTATTCAAACCCCTAATCTAAATCTTGTCATACATCTGTACCTCCTGCAAAAATTGAAAAACACCGGACAGGAGGACAGACTTATCGCCCAACCGGGGGGGAGGGGCGGGCACTTGATATTAGGGGAGGGGTGGATTCCTCACCGGGGGGGGGGGGGATAGGCACCACTGGTCCGCTGAGATATAACAATAATAAGAATGAGCAGCGCCCGAGGTATTGTTGGACTCAGCATGTGGGAAACGTAGTACAAGAACATATTTCTCAACCGCTTTCGCCTTCTCCGCATGAGCCTTCATTGTTACCACACTTTGACTGATTGTTTTATTTGCACGAGTCCAATGATTGTTGATGCTGCGCAGCAGTGATGGAGAGTAAATTGTCTTTCTAGTTGTTTGATTTACCAAGTGACAAGGGAAGCGGTAACACGGTTACTCACAACAAAGTGGGGGGAAAAAAATATAAGGAAATTGACAATCCTTTTGTTTGAATGACTGATCTAGAACTTTTGCACGCACTGAAAGAAAACAGGCCTACGGGCAGTGTTCGGAAAACCGAATGAGTGTTTCGTTTGTTTACTCAATGGAAGTGTTCCGTGATGATATATGCAGATATACCCAAAGCGAACAAATAAAGCAAACGTTTCGAGGAGGTGGTGTAGTCATGAATTTTATTTCTAGAATACGAAAGTTTCGTATTTTACTTCTTATTTTTTTTGGTTGTTTGATGTTTAAAGAATCGTATTTAATCTGTTTCGGTTTTTATCCCGACATATTAAGATCCCGTGTTTATCCCGGCCACCCCTATTAACCTTTATTCCATATTTCTTCCTACTTAATCCCCATTTCACTAAAAATTAAAATTATTTTTAAATTTTGACGTCTATTTGCTAATGCGAATTTGATTTAATTTTTTTTTAATGACGTGCTCTTAGTGGTCCACCCTTGCATGTACACTTTTCACTTTTAAACGGATCAAAGAAAGTCATATTATTATTATTAATATTAGTAATATTTAATCTGTGATTTAATCATAGTTAATAAAATGTTACTAATGGAGATTCATATTGCTAGCGTTTAAGCCATCTTTTTGAGAAACGTAAGAAAAAAGAATGCTGAGATCATTGAAATTGGAGGTTCAAAGTTCACACCTCGACTGTCGAAAGCATTTTTTCTCATTTCGGGTTGTGAATATTTGGAATTCTCTTAACACGGAAACGGTGAATGCATGCTGTAAACTTGACTGCTGTAGATTGATAAATAAGCAGTCCTTTCACAGATGCCTGAAAAGGGCGCATTAATTGTTTTGGGAACTTACATTATTTTTGTCCCGGTTTAAATGGCTCACACCCCTTCTGGTAACCTTCCACAAAAGGTGGTAAATCTGTATTTATTATCACTGCTCCCAGCACAGAGTGGATCAGTAAGCCCAGCACCCAATCCCATTGTTGCGAGCCTTCATTCTCCCATT
>JAHWFP010261283.1:127320-144015 GCA_023313725.1 Lithobius niger
TTTAATGCCCCTGCCGGAATTACCATCACCTGGGGTGCCGTTGCCCTTCTGACCGTCAAGTTCAATGGTGTCGTAAACGTCCGAAGGGTGGACTGAGCCTTCTCTACTCCCCCCCGTACAGTATCCGTGAATAAGTCTTTTTGCTGAAGTCTTAAAACAAACATTCTGCTGTGCTTTAATAAGTTGCGGTACAAACACCAGGTGCTAAGATGACTGCAGGAACGGGGGCTGAAAATCGACGTACTTGGAAGCTCCCAGACGTAACTTCGTTGTCAGTTAATTGTTGTTACACATCCATCCTGGAAATGTGAAGGAACCTACCAAGTCATCACTACTTGCTTCGGATTTACTTCGGACTTTGTTTTCTGGGTCTAAAATTACTACCGCATCCCCCACCCCATCCACATTCTAATTACGTTAAAAAATTACTTAGCTTTCTGGTTTTCGCTGCTAGATCTTGCAATATACCTACGATGTTGTGTGTTGCATACCCCCAATTATGCCTCCCCTCGCACTCGTCCCTCCCCTTCCCCCGTCTCCCCAAACGTGCAGTAATATCTGTTCTCTTTCTGCTGCATCGTTTACTAAGATGAAGTCTTTGCCAAAATCTACGACGCACTTTGCCGCAATTTTGTATCCAAACCTCCACCCCCTCCCTCCCCTCCATGAGAACCACACTTGATTCTTTTCCCCAGTTAGGTTTTCACTACCCCCACCCCCTTAAATTATCAGAATGCGTGACGAAACTGTCACCTATGTTTTATTCTCGCGTGACATCGTGGGAAACGTTCTAAACCCAGGCAGGCAGGCAATCGTTTAGGTTTTTCTTAATCAATGCTAGCCATATCTTACATTATACAAACAAAGTCTCATAGCAGAAACGAAGACAACGACGACGACCCCTACAATGAAAACGGGCGAGTGTGTCGATTCTTTGGCTAGAAGTTGAAACTGGTACAGTACGTTGTTGCCTCGACTAACAATTTGCCCTCTGCGGTCATCGCAGAGGTATGTCTTAAATGACGTTATACGGGACGGAAAGCCAATGGGCTCGAGATTGGTGTAATCAATACGAATGCAAACCTATTTACGTTGCCTTTTGGACTTATATGTCAGACTGCCTCAGCGGGGAATTGAACCCGGGACCTTTGAACTCAAAGGCCAAGGTCCTACCGCTGAGCAGTACTGACACGGCCTTACGTTGTCTTTTGGACTTATATGTCAAACTGTGTCAGTATGGCTCAGCGGTAGGACCATGGCCTTTGATTTCAAAGGTCCCGGGTTCGATTCCCCGCTGAGGCAGTCTGACATATAAGTCCAAAAGGCAACGTAAATAGGTTTGCATCCGTATTTATTAAATGACGTTATGCACGAAGGACAGTTATTTTTCACATGGTACGGATTGCTCAAGCCAAACCGATAAACTGGGAGTGGGGAGGGGGGACCTGAACGGCAAATGCCCGTGTGTGGGGCAGTGGGTCTGTGACACTGGGAGCAGCGCGTCTGTTACCATTAAGCATGCGATAACGCATTAGCTGAACCTAAAAGGTACTTTTTTGGGTTGCTTGGGATGGAGACCGTAGCAATTTTATTTGCCCAAATCTCGCAAAAGGGGCAAGGGCAGTATTTAACTACCCATCCAAATTCAACTACGTGTCGGAAAGGGGGAGTAGGGAAGCGGAGGGACGGGTAGGTGTAAAGGAGGGGAATGGAGAAGGGAGGAAGAGGATGGCAGAAAATGGGGAGGGGAGATAAGTAGGAGAGGATTGGAGGAAATGGAGATGAAAATAAACTGTCCGTCGCACTGTACGTTCAGGCAACACTGATCAAAAACTGGGAAACAATCATGGGCAAAAGAATCCCCCGGGCGAAGCCGGGTACGACTGTTAGTCGTTAAAGAAATACGGATGCAAACATATTTACGTTGCCTTTTGGACATAAATGTCGTACTGCATGAGCGGGGAATTGAACCCACGACCTTTGACTCCTGAGGCTGAAAAACCTACCACAGAGCCATACTTACACGGTCGTGGTTTCAAAGGTCGTGGATTCAATTCCCTGCCGTCAATTCCTCATGTAGTCTGACATCCTTTAACCCTTTTAGAGCCCATTTGGCTTTCCGTTCTTTTCAGCCATATCGTTGGCATCGTTACCTCTGTTATCGTCGATTCATGCTTCCTGTAGTTTTTTTTTTACCCCAAAAAATTCACAAAGTCGTACTGATTATACGGACGCAAGCTAATTGCAGTTATGGCTCACAATTCGTTCATCTCATTCCATAGCACGTCTGTATTTCGTGTGTAACATTTAAAACGTGAGATTTGTTTGTTTGTTTGTGAGACTGGTGCCTACACCTCCAGAAGGTGAGAGTTGTGTCAAATGAAAGAGAGAAAAAAATGAAATTGTCACATGAATGATTGAGCGAACAAAGCAAGAAGCGCGTTGAAATGTTTTACTATACGTTGAAATTGCTCGCTTGCTCGCTCAATCCACGCACCTTGCTTCAGAAACGCTAATGGTTGACAACCTTTTGACCTAGGGCAGTGGCAGAGCAAGTTCGGGTCCCTGTGCAAGTTAACCAAAAGCACCCCCCCTCCCCACCCCGCACCCACCCTATAGAAGAACAATTATAAAAAATATGAAAAATTCAAAAGGTCATTCGTATCTTAAAATTTCTCAATGCATGACATTTCACTTTCATGTTCATTGCCAAAAGTCCACTGTACCAACTTTCTGCTCAGCAAACAAGTCAAATTGATGTGTTCGCTGAACAGTAAACTCGCAGAGTGCAGCTAAAATATTATTGTGTGTTTTTTTATGGTGATTGTTGGCTATTGGCTTTTTTTGTGGGTTTGTGGCTTTTTCGTTTTAATTCATCTGCAATTCTGCATGCTGAACTCTGCAGGGCCCCTGCGGGCCCCTCGTAATCCAGAGCCAGTGTTCAGCTGAACACCCTGAACACCCTTGATGGTCCGTCCCTGGACCTAGAGATCTGCTTTTCTGTTGAAGCCAACCAATTTTGTACGTCGTTTCGCTGATACTTATAGCCGTATTCCGGAAACCACTCAAGAGCCAAGTCGAGCTAAGGGTGAGTGAGTGTAACGTTCAAAATGTGTATCTCCAGTAATACCCTCAGATGTTAGGACACTCACATTCGCTTTTGGGGTTGTACTAAAATTGCTGACCCTTACGTTAGACGTTTGCACTCGCATTTGCCCTCTTCACTTATATACTTGAGTGGATTTCTGGAATATGGCTGCTCGTTTGTTGCAAAATATGTCGTCCTTTTATGTTTTTTTTTTCAACCAAATTTCTTCAGGGGTCCCACCACCAGGAGAACGTGTGAAACCTGGAAAACTGAGGGAATTAAGTGTGAATTTGAAACTCAGGGAAAATCAGGGAATTCTCCGTTTTTTCACTAAAAACCTGGACATCACAGGGAAACAATAATGGGCTTGGAGACTAATATCGATAGAGCTGCACAACCTCGTAAACAAATGAAAATGCATCGACTTTTATTATAGGGGTAGGCTTAAATTCATTAAACACACCTGGTTAATGTTATGTTCTATGTTGAAACCTAAAAGTATAATTCAATATATCTGGCTACACACTTTTGCACTGTGTAGACCCAATAACCATGTAAAACTGGTAAATGAGTTAAATAAGGTTCTTTCCTGTCATTACAGTCGATAGCTTGGAAATTGATCTCAACTGATCAGGAAAACTTGGAAACCTCAGGGAAATTTGTTTCAGCATTTTGGTGGGAACCCTGTTCTTTCTGATTAGTTTTCCTGATCGAACTTTAACTTCATGAAACAATTTTTAGAGCAGTGTTACGCGTATTTGTAGGCCAAAAATCAAGTTACGGCGACGAAAGTAAGCCATTTAGAAGCCTATTTGTTTAATTATCTTTTCTATTGCGCTACTCTTACCTTCGTAGTTGTTTTGGATTCGGAGGAGTAGGCATACAAACAAGCATTTATTTATTTATTTATTTATAACAAAAATTTAGTAGCCAGTTTCTGTAAGAAGGTGACGATATCAGTTAATTGAAAACGGAATAAATTCTTAAAAAAAAAAAAGAGATACTGTGGCTAGTCGGTCACTTAAACAAAGTCAGCACATGTTTAACACAGTACGAAAGCAGCAAAAAAAAAAAACACGTCGAAAGTTCGTGATGCTACACATTAAAGGTGCCTGTTCACCGAATGACAGGTGGCAGCATCTAGCGCCGTCTACCATTCTTCGGTTCGATGTAGCACTTGATTTCAACAAGCGAAGGAATGCGCAAAGAAATTTCTTTTTACACTGCAGACAAGCCACGTGCCTCCTTAATTATTGAATGTAAAGTTGGTGCGTCCACGTGCACCAGGAAGCAAGCGGTCAAGGATAACGATATCACTGTCATCAGATGGCGCCCAACTAGGAGTTCAAAATATGCGTTTCAAAACGACGATATTTAGAAAAAAGCACCCATGATGTCATTAGGCTTAACTTTACCGCTTGCTTCCTAGTGGGCGCACAAACTTTACACTCAACAATTAAAAAGGCACATGGCTTGTTTGTTGTACAGAAAGAAATTTATTTGTGTGGTCCTTCGCCTGTCGAATGTTAGGGCTAGACAGAACTAGATAGCGGCAAATGGCTATAGATGCTGCAGCCTGTCATTTGGTGGCAATCCCCCTTTAAGCATTGGGTAAAAAATTCAGCATTATTCGGGTTACAGTTCATACTCGTATTTAAGTACAGTCATAATCATATTTCAGTTCGTTTTTAACATGTGCATCAATCAATCCTTATTTTGAAGGTCAGGAGGGGCGGAAGGATCTACGTGTATGATGATGTAGATTGTACAGTGATGGGACCGTCGGGATTAAGCAAAGCACAGACAGGGCGGTTTTTTTCAGTCGCTGTTCGCTGAAGGGGTGACTGATATCTAAGCATTATTGTGGTACGGTAACACTCGTTAAAAAATGAGGCACGAAATTCCTTACTTACCCCCTACATTTTCTGACACGCAAAAACTAGTTAATTTATACATCAAACTTCGTTACAGGTGCCCGGGAAATAATTTTATTTTTTGGCCTAGAAAATGTCTGTTAATAATTGACCCTGCAATATAACTGTGTCAATGTCATCGTCTCATATAATTGATGAGCTGCCATAGAGATGCGCAGTAGCAAGGCTCTCTCCACACCTTTATGGTTGCTATAGCAGCAGAGAGGGCAACTGCAGCCATGTGGACTAGAGCTGCCATCTACTGCCCGAGATTGCAGTTGGAAGTTCCGACATCAACCACCACTTGTCCGTTGCGCTCAATCCCCAACAGCCGTTTGGTGGCTCGGACGACAAAAAAATAAATCAAGGTCTTTGGAAATAAATTGTATGCTTAGTACGGCTTAGCCTAAATAAATAGGCTGAATAAATATTCATCCCCCCCCCCAAAAAAAAAATAATGCAGTGTTCTGGACAAACTTAAATATATTTTTTATTGCTTTAGTTCAAACAATAGTAACAAAACGTGTGTGCTTTTGTGCGAATTTTAAAACACACAGGTTTCTTAATTATTACCTCCTGTCATTTTTGGGACGTGAAGGGCCTTGTGGCGTCTCGTGCTCACGGCGATTGTGGAATGTCAAAGACATTAGGTTTTCCGCATGGATTTCTCCATCTAACTTGTCCTTTTTTTTTTTTTTTTTTTTTAAAATGCCCTTATTGTAAAAAAAAAAAGACCTTTTGTGCCAACTTTTACTGGTGCGGCGTGCCTGAGAAAGAGGGCCTAAAAGCCCTAAAAAGGGCAACAAAGGCCTGAAAAGGGCCAAGAAGGTTTAAAAAGTATAAAAAGAGGGCCCCATCGCTAAAAAAAAAAATGTAAACTAAAACCTACCGTGCCCTTTTACTTAAAAAATTGCCCCAGCTCTCTCGGTGGTCTGCGCGTGCCACTGTCCTTTTCGTCGTCTACTACAGCGCAGAAAAACCCAGAAGGGATTACCGCTCTCAATAAAAAAAATCAAACTCAACTCAACCTGGGCAGCTTTTTCCCCCCTCTACTTGCTAAGAGTACCACCAGTAGCACGTTTGACGTCTACTGGATGGCGCCACACATCATTAGGCATATATTTGTGTGAAAAGGCCAGGATAGATAAGTAGGTATTGACGCTTTTCTGAAAACATGGAATACAACAAAACCTGCTTTCATCAACGTGCTCGAAGGAGACAAAACTTGAAATAACAAATGGTGGCATCGTTACCATGGTAACCATGGCAATAGGAACGATACCTTCGGAATTGACGAAATACTCGTGCGTGCGCAACATTCGAAGTTAACGAATTTATTCTGTGTTTGATTCGAACCGTATTCAGTTCGTTACAAGAAACGTGAACCACGGAAAAGGCTTCAGCCTAAGCAGCCGCTTAACACGCTTCTCGGAACACAAAACCATGCGTTATACTTAGCGCCACTCGTAACTACAACCCGTTTTAAAATTGAATGTTGAGTTAAAAAAAACTAAAACGTAATGAGACAGGTCTGATCTTTCTTAAAATTATTTTAATGTCCTAATCTGACATATATTTTTGAAACGATTAATTTTGTATTCTTATCGTGATCAATTTGTGTTAGTGACGCTGAATAGTTTCGATCCCCATGACGACAGCGCCCTATGGTGGTAAATCGTAGAAACTGGTACTAGTTTCATACGAATGTGTACTATTGTCAGAGGAAAGAGTGGCACTACCTATATATTCTTGATTTGGCCTACAATTTAAATTAGCAAAAATTAACTAAGCAATCTATTGGTAGCTAGAAGACCAAACTAGCCAAACTTTTTAAAGTAATTTTCCTTAGGGTATGGCGTGAAAAAAAAATCACAACTGGAACCCCTGATTCCCCCTAGGGACGATTAGCTGAACTTGTAACGTCTTCCCTCTCATGGTTTACGCAGGCTGTTTCTCCAGTCTGTCTCATCAACTTTTTATAGCTAAGCGGCTAAAAGCCAAATTTTAGGCGAATCGTTCACTTCTGGAAAAAAGCATGACTCCTTTAGAATATTTTTAATGTGGAAATGGAAAATTGTTGGATATGGCGCCCACATATATGACTTCCGGTTTGCCCTCATTACGTCATCAAAGATGGCCACCACAGATTCACTATAGAGTTTGATGTCAACAGCAGTAGCTCGGCAACCAGCAAACCAATTTCGATTTTCTATGGCTTGTTGAAATGATAATTTTGTAAGCCACTAACAAGATCCTACGACACATTAACAGAACTTCTACAGGTTAGGCGGTACACCTCATAAAAGGTAAATTTTAAGTGATGTTCAATAGGTATTATTACATTTGAATTAAAATAACAGCTAAACTAGCGAATAAAAAAAAACATTAAGCCTATCATACGAATTGTTCCAAATTTTGTTCCCTTTCCAACAAATCCTAACATGTTGAGTTCTTCGTTGTGTCAGTGTATTACTTTTGCAGCTCCTTCAATAAGTTAGCCATACTTCGTATTTCATCAACTGCGCTGGGCCAACGTGTTTCTATTTCTTTTCCACCAGTATGTTGGATGTCCTTCGTTGGGCCAATGTATTTCTTTTGCTGCTCCCTTAAGGTATTGGTCATAGTCCGTTGGACCTACATATTTCATTATCTGCTGTACCGCCAACGTATTTCTCTTTCTTCACCACCTGTATGTTGGGCGTCTTTAGTTGGGCAAATGTATTTCTTTTGCTGCTACTTCAATATCATGGCGGCCGTACTTCGTTGGACCAACGTATTTCATATCTGCTGTACCAGTAAGCTGGTCGTCCTTCGCTGGGATAACATATTTCTGTACCTGCTCCACCAGGTGTCGAGGAGTAATCGTCTAACTGGAAAATCGCATTATTGGTTTCCGCCCCCCCCCCCCCTCCCCCACCCAACCTGGTCACAGCGTTACGTAGTAGCAGATAAAGCAGGAATGCTACAACCCAAAAAAGAAGAAAAAACAAAGCGTTAAAATAATTGGTGTAAAAAAAGCACCAAGTCTATCTGATACGGAGTAGCCGACGCCTTTCTTTGAATAGTTGCTTTGCTAAATATGCACATTTTATTCCCATTGCAAAAAAACGAGTAGCCGAGCATAGCGGTACACAAACTGGACCTAAATTGAGCCAGTTCATTTTTACGAGCATTAGTTTACTTTAAATTGACTTACGAAAATTAAATTAAAAAAAAAATTATGAAGCTACTCAAAAACATGTTTGGAACTATTTTACACTAGGATATTAGCATTATAATCCCACCAATCTAAATTCCACCTAACCTAATGTTTGGAGCAGTTTGTTAAGCACTAGTCTTGTATTAAATAAAATAAACACTAACATCCAAAGGTTTGAATTAAATGTTTAAAATTTATTACTACTACTATTAGCGTTGGTAATTTTTAAAATTTTTCCCTTGATAACAACCACAAGCGCAAAATGGTTTTAAACACTGGGCATTTGTGTTTACGTAAAACTGTACACTAAGCTTTCATTTAATTAAAAAACTGACGGTATAAAATTAATAAATAATGCACTCAGCAGCGGCTGCTATTTTTTCCTGTCATTTGCGAATGTGAAAAACAGTGTAGGTGTGCTGAAAGATATCGTAACTTTTATATATATCGTCTTGCAAGACGTTAGACAATATTTTTTTTTTATATGTACGAACCACTCGATATGCCGACAGCCTTGTGCTGGGTGGAGGGTGAAACAATTTTCCAGTTAGACTTTTGTCTGATGTCCCCTCCACCAGTATGTTGGGTGCTCTTCGTTGGGTCAATGTATTTCTTTTGCTGCTCGTTCAATATGTTGGTCATAGTCCGTGCCTTAGGCATGCAAGTGTGAGGTATCCAATGTCTTCAAGCATGACCAACACTATGCCTATAAGAATGAGAAACCTTGTGCCTTCAACCGTGAGAAACCCTGGGCCTTCAAGCACGACGAATCCCAACCCTTCAAGCATAAGGAACACTGTGCTTATAAGCATGTGAAACCCCATGCTTTCAAGCATGAGTAATCCCGTGTCTATAAGCATGTGGAACCCTTCGCCCTCGGGCGTGAAGAACCCCTTAGCCCTCGGGCATGAGGAACCCCTTTGCCCTTGGACATGCGGAACCCTTCGCCCTCGGGCATGAGGAACCCTTCGCCCACGTGCATGAGGTACCCTTCGCCCTCGGGCTTGAGGAACCCTTCGTCTTCGGGCTTGAGGAACCCTTCGCCCTCGGGCATGAAGAACCCTTCGCCCACGAGCATGAGGTACCCTTCACCCTCGAGCTTGAGGAACCCTTCGTCTTCGGGCTTGAGGAACCTTTCACCCTTGGGCATGAGGAACCCTTCGCCCTCGGGCATGAGGAACTCTTCGCTCTCGAGCACGAGGAACCCCTTTGCTCTTGGGCATGAGAAACTCTTCGCCCTTGGGCAACCCTTAGCCCTCGGGCATGAGGAACCCCTTGCCTTCTGGCATGAGGAACCCTTTGCTTTCTGGCATGAAGAACCTTTTGCCCTCGGGCAAACCAGAAAACCGAAAATGACAGAAACATTTGATTATTCTGGCTTTGAATGTTCTGATAGAATTTTATAGAACCATTGTTTTCATTGATGTCATGGGTTGTAGGAATCCCGCAGACCTTACATATTTTACATCATAAACCAAAGTCTCATGGCAGAAATGAAGAGAACGATGACGACCCCCGAAAGGGGAACATGAACTCGTGCGAGTGTGTCCATTCTTTGGCTTTAATTTGAAACTGGTACGTTGTTGCCTTGAAAAGAAGTTGAAATTGGCACATTGTTGCCGCGACTAACAATTTGCTCTGCGCGGTCAGCGCAGAGGCATGTCTTAAATGCCGTCATGTACGAAGGACAGTTAATTTTCTCATGGTACGGATTGCTCAAACCAAACCGATAAACTGGAAATGGGGAAGAGGGCCTGAACGGCAAATGCCCGTTTGTGGGGCAGTGCGTCTGTCAGCTCTGCTCTTAGCATTCTAATACTACAAAATAAAGAGATTGGGAGGGTGAGGGGCATTGCGTCTGTTACCCTTAAGCATATGATTAACTGAACCTAAAAATTACTTTTTTGGGGGTGGAGACCATATAGCTAAGCGGCTATGAGCCAAATTTCACTTCTGGAAAAAAGCATGACTCTTTCAGAATATCTTTGCTGTGGCAAATAGAACATTTTTGGATATGGTGCCGACATATATGACTTCCGGTTTGCCTTCATTACGTCATCAAAGATGGCCACCACTGATTCACTATAGAGTTTGATGTCAACAGCAGTATCTCGGTAACCAGCAGACCAATATCGATTTTCTATGGCTTCTTGAAAAGATAATTTTGTAAGCCACAAATAAGATCCTACGACGCATTAACAGAACTTCGACAGGTTAGGTGGTACAGCTCATAAAATGTAAATTCTAAGTGATTTTCAATAGGTATTATCACATTTGAATTAATATAACAGCCAAACTAGCTAACAAAAGAACATTAAGCCTAGCATACGAATTGTTCCAAATTTTGTTCCCTTTCCAACAGTCCTAACAATGTTAAAAAGATGGTACCGTTGCTGAATTATTACAACATGAAGGATATACTGCATATCATTCTATATAGTAGGCGGACTAGGGGGTTGAATTGTTCACTGTCTGTTTGGCATGGATGCACATGAAGGGTAAGTGGAAAAAATGGTTACGGAAACAAGTTCAAACCCTCCCCCTCCCTCGAGGGAGGAAGCGGTAATTCACCCCCCCCCCCCCCAAAAAAAACGGTTTTTTTTGGCAGTAACTCCTTAACCTCAACAAATCAAAAGCATAATGTGAAGCAAAAGCATTCAGCACAAAATTTTTGGCAGGAAAGGTGATATACATCTTTAACATAAAATCCACCCTTGAACCTCAAAATCGTATTTAATCGTATTTCTTCCACCAATCTTAACCTAAATTGTTTAGCTTAGAGTGGGACCATCCTACGCCCATTTAAAATTGTAGCTGTAATTGGTGTAGTGGCTAATTTCAATTTCAGAGTGTCATTATAATGCTAATATTTGTTTTTTGAATTTAAGCTAAGCAAATTTGGTTAGGAATAATGGAAACAATAGCTCCCCACCTTTCAAAAAATCTTAAGCATGTCCATTTTGGGCTATTACAGCGCTCGCAGGAACACTTCGAATTTGAAAATCACCATATGCTTTAGCCAATACGTCATTACCTTTTAACCTTTAAATGGGAATAGGACGCTTCTGGTCTAAATTAAACAATTTCGGTTGGGATTGATGGAAAGAATAGATCACCACCTTTCAGAAAATCCTAAGCATGTCTATTTCGAGCTATTACAGGGCTCGCAAGAACATTTCAAATTCCAAAATCACCATACGCTTTCGCCACTACGCCATTACCTCTTCACATTTAAAGGGGTGTAGGACGGTCTTTGTATAATTTAAACAATTTCGGTCAGGATTGATGGAAAGAATATATCTCCACCTTTCAGATATTCTTAAGCGTATCCATTTCGAGCTAGTCATCAGGTTCTGGTACGGGATTTGACCAGCAGGACAACCTGACCGACAAACAGTTCTTGGTCATTCCATTGTTGTGTTATTTTGAAAGAGGATGTGCAGTTTTCCAGTTAGGCATCATACGTTAAAATACAGATAATGTTTAAGGAAAAGAAAATCCACAGCTTAAGGTTCAAATCCGTGTTTTCAAACCATTTTTCGTGTTTTTTTTCCAACATTTCATGCAATGTCGCATTCCAGAGGCCATATCGCTTAACTTGTGCGAGTTGTGTTATTGTGCCATAGGGCATTTTTGGTTATTTTTTATAATTTTATCTTTCCAACGAGCTATAATAATTAAAATTGGTCAATTGGTTACAGAGATACAAATTTTTAGGGTTAAATGATGTAGCACCTAGGATGAAATCTTTGATGACGTCATGACACAAACCGGAAGTGGGCACCATATCCAAAAATGTTGTTCTTGATCTGTAAAATAAACTCTTAAAATTTCATGATTTTTTTCTGGAAGTGCATGATTGTGGCCCTTGGCTCTTGCAGAGGAATGTTTATTTATTTACACTTGAATTGCATTATGAAACAGAAATTTTGCTTTTAAAAGGACATTTTGATAATTTTTACTTGTACACCTTTGGACATAAAAAAATGATCGTTTTTGTTATACTGGGGCTTTAAACAATACCATTCAACAATGCACTCTTTGACATAAACAACGGAGAATTCCTTTCGCCTTCAGAGATGTAAGTTCTTATTTACAACAATGAAAAAGTTTGCATTGTTGTCGGGCTACTTGAACCTCAATACAGTGCGATCATTTTTTTATGCCCAAAGGTTTACATTTAAATTCTTGGCTCTGTTTTTACCTTTAAAATGGCACTAGCACTGATTTTTCATTTAATGTCAAAGTATTATTTGGGGTGATTTACTTGGCTAATAGGTAACCTTGGCAGCCTTTCCCTGGTTTAATTATATAACTACCTTCAAAGGCTGACCCTTTTTGGAAACTTGGCAGCTTCTCTTAAACCAGTTTTGGTTTTGGGTGGATATCACAACTTTCACAGGACTATAAATGTACAAAAGGTCACACTGTCGTATCCTCATCTCTACCTTTTTTCTGGAGGTATTTTATGTCTATAAATTTTCTCATTGATGATTTTTACATTTTCCATTGCCCTACGAGCCATTACATCAATCCGTTTTGTCCGATGGTTAGTTTACTATGGGTAAACCTGGAACTTTCAGACACAGAACTTCGATTAGCAAATGTTACTTCCACCAAATGGATATCTAATCATTGTGAGAGGCCGTAAAACAACATACATGTGTTTTATCACCTTGTTTGTCCTCTCAGCAACATTAGCTTTAGCACGATACGATGTTCCAAATTGCATTTTTATTTCCAGTTTGGTCCACAAGTTAAACCAAAGTTTAGCTACAAAACAAGGACCTTTTGTTAGAAAAAAATACATTCAAAGATTCCCCACCGCATCACAACATATTTGAGGCATTCTGACACTTGTGGTAATTTGGTGGTTTAAGAGAAAACAATCCTGGCCAAGAATTGAATTCATCTAAAAATGAGAGTATACATTTGAAACCCTTTTTTTGTGGCCAGCAAAGGTCCAGCGAGATTAATGGATAATTTATGCCATGGGGCATTGGCAGGCTCAACGCTTTTCAACAATCCAATGGGCTTTGAAGTTGTCGGTTTGTAAGTCTGACAAACATTGTACCTGCATACGAACTCATCGATGTCCCACTTCACGCCAATTCATCCAATCAACTCCTGCACCTTTTTAGAGTTATGTGAAAGGTCTACCAAATTTTGAACAATGGACTGCAGCAACACAGCCGGACATACTGTCTTTAAGCTCTTGTCCTGCATCGGACTGTGGTTTTTTCCACACCCAATCTGCCCCTTCCTTGAGATGCTTATAAAGGTAGAAATAGTTGGTGAAAGCTTGATAATAGGCCATCGTTCCAAGAAATCCATGCTAGGTCTTTTATTTTGCGGCTCTGGTTAGTCCTTATCACCAAAACGTTTTTAGGTTGTGGCTTTAACTCACCCGGACAGATTTCGTGTCCAAGGGAATTGACTTCCTTAGTGCAAAAGTGTGCTTTCTTAATGTTTATGGTTAGTTCGCCTTAGCGATTCTCCCAGAATGTACGCAATATGATTTAGGTGGTCTTGAATTCTGGCACTTAAATGCACAAATCGTCTGCATAAATCATGGCATGGATGTACAAAGCATCTTTTATTGCCATATCCATGAGCCTTGCAAAGGATGCTGGTCCACTCCACAATCCATAACACATTTTTTGCGATACCACACTCCCATAATGGCAACTAAAACACATGTACTTTTTGCTATTGGTATTAGAAACAAACTGCAAAAACCCTGACTTCATGTCTAGAATCACGAACCAGTTAGTCATTCCAAGCATTGAAAATACTAGATCGCATTGATTTAGCTTTCAAGAGGCATTAATCAAGACAGAATCTTTTCTCTCCTACCTGACCCTTCAGGACAAGCACTGATTCCGATCCCCAAGAACTAACAGAGCATCATCCCTATGACATCAATTACATCATCCCTAATCCATGCCTGCATTTCGGATGCAATAATTGACCTGGTGTCTTGTTAACTGGTCTGTGTGGCAAACATATTGGGCATGTACATTCTCTGTTGTAGCAGGAATTTATCCACCTCCGCCCATTTCCTCCATAATTCCCATATGGAGTCAAAACGACACCCATGTATATGCTACTTATCATTTCGGCTGCTATTGCCTTAGGCACCATGCGAGCATAGTACCCACAAATCCTTTAGGCGTAGCTTGAAAAGGGTTCATCAGTTGCCTGATCTTCGATTCCAATTATCAATGTATGTCATCCAAAAAATCCATTCCTTCAAATTCTAGTTCATAGGCCTCTTTAAAGGACTTCCACTCCTGAAAAATTTAGGCCATCACTCGGCCTTGCCTTGCAATATGAAAGGAATGATTTTTTGCATCACATACCATTGTGGAAGTTTTAGCGCCACTGAGTGTTTGACTAGGGCTTCCAAAAATTCCGCTGCATTTCAAATCTGCATTTCGAATCGGCATGTACACCCGGGGATGTTAGATGTTAAGATGCTTGAAATCGTCTACCAGCACCGCCCCTTTATAATTGAAAACACCAGTGTTTTGGCATGGCTACCACCAAGGTTCATCATCTCAAACCCCATCCCGCGTTTCTACATTTAGTCTGCCTTCGCTGGTACTCGTACTCCAGCTCAAAACGATGACTGTTTTCATCATTTCCGTACTAACACGTTGCCTCATGTTAGGGATTTTACGATTACCCCTGCCCATCATCATGCCCTGTTGATGTTTTGAGTCAGTTGGACTGCATGGATTAGGAGGTAATTTTGGACATTATTCATGTTTTCAAGTGCAAAGGCTGATGCAGTGTCCAATGAATGTTCCTTTGTTGGGTAATGGAACCAATACTGGGTTGTGCTTTTGTTGCTCCATTTCTGCTGTGGATTTGTTAAACAATCCTCCACCTGCTCCAGAACTTTATTTCTGAACTCTGTTGGCATCGGACAATCGTCGATCCACTGCTTAAATTCCTCAAACGTGGGGATTTTCAATTAGTTGGCACCCTCATTTGCGTGTTTTCTTTCAGACGCCTTTGATCAGAAAGAGGGGAGAAGGGCTCTTTTAAAAAAATTGAAAATTCAGGTCTATATCTCAAATCTTCTTTCTCCCATTCTTCATTAACTTCATCATACTTATTGACACTGACTAGTCTTGACTCACGTCATCGTAGTTATCGTACCTATATGTGCCCATCACCTTTGTTTTGATCTGTTTTGCAAATCAAACTCCTGTTGAGTTGCAGCATTTTCAGGCAGGAATCATGTTTCGTGGTGCAAACCTTCAATCTGCATTCCAGTACGCAACCTTCCCTGTCCTTGCGTGCTTCGCATCCCATCAGTTGAATCTGGTGTATTCACAGATCAGGGCAAGATGGAAACTACTATAGGTAGGAACAAAATCATTGAAACGCCAAACAGTTCGTATCTATACGTTGTTCCACATTATGTTTTCAGAAAACTGACTGCATGACGCCACGTTTTCTTCCACTACGAGTGCAAAAAATCCGTAAACATCCCATTCGTAAACTCTAACAGTAATTTTGTTGAGTCTGCAAGTGTGATATCCACATGTTTTTGCATTCTTAGTGCAAGGAAACGAGTCGTCATCCAGTCAGTTTTCTGAAAACATAATGTGGAACAAACTATAGTGCTAAGAATTCCCAGGTGCTTCCCCATCGGCCCATCCTCCTCCGATATACCGGTCCTTCCGCCAATACCACAACTGTCAGTGTCACCCACAAGAATGTAACTGTAGACCTGGGTATGTCTTTGTGTGTTTTGGCCCAACTTGCAAAAACATTGTGTTTTCCAGTCAGTTGAAATTCAGTCTGTGGTTGCTAAAACTGTTACTGATATCTATGCAATGTATTTTGATCAACTACCATTTGTTAATTTAGTACACCTTATAAAAGTTGAAACTATGTGGCTGGTGGTTTCTTACCAGGAGTTGCTTTTTTTTTTTTTATTTCTTACTGGGAGTTACAAACAGCAGTGTTGAACCTGTTGGTTTCGGTGTGTCTAGCTTGTTTTGGTCAGCCGTCGTAGCAGTAGCTACCGTTGGCTAATTTGCATCATATCAAAAACCTAAACTGGTAAAAGGGGCCGCCAAGTTCCGAATGGTTCGGCCCTTCAAAGGTGTGATATTAACACACAATAACATTCCCCAAGTTAATCGCACCGCTTAATAGTTCGAAGGTTAAATGAAAACTAGAACATTGTTACTGTCGGTAGCAATGTTCAAGTTTTCATTTAACGTCCATAGTATTATCCGGTGCAATTAAGTTGGCGAATGTTTTGGTGTATTGATATCACTCCTTTGAAGCAGTTTTTGGCTTTGTTTATTTTGCTTTGTTTTTACAGTTGGTTTATTTTTCGTGAATTGGACATGAATACAATTTCTTTGCAACGTTGTTTAGATTTATCGTGATACACTAGTGTGTGTCTAGGTACGTACGTCAGTACACACGTTCTCATTGTCCGAACTTTGGCCATCCAATGAGAGACAGTG
>JAHWFP010261283.1:144115-164085 GCA_023313725.1 Lithobius niger
ATTTTCGTACTTACGCGTCCTCCCACTCCATCCCCGTTACGCCCCCAGGCTCCAAACCATAAAAGGTACGCAGTTCGTATTCTACTGCACCCATTCGTCCACTTTCATAGCTGGAAGCCTTCCCGTATCTCGGTATTGATGAATAATCACCTTATGGGACTTAACAAGGGGATGAGCGGACTAGCTTGTAGCTAGCTAAGTAGTAACTAGTAGTAACACATTTTCAACGTTATTGAGGGTCAGATTTTGTATTAAAAGCAGCTTAGCTGGCATTCCTACACGAGTTAATTTTTGTCAGGTGGGTCATTGCTCTCGATTTCAACACAATTTAAGCTTTTGTACCGCATTATTATTTTTCCCCAAGTACCCGAAATGTGCCCAGCTCTGCTTCAGGATATAAGACTCTGACGCTATGGTGTCACGCTACAATTGTTTACAACCTCGACAATTGAATTGGTGTGATGTTTGTTGCGTAACTTGGCGTAACACTAGCGTGTTTCTAGATTTTCTCATGCTTTTGAAATACAGTAGCAGGCTAATTCGAGTCAGTGAAACCCAATGACACTTGCATTGCTTGGTACTTTGCCGTATTTAAATCTTGCTTGGATTTGAAGCCTACTTTGAATCGATGGAAATCAGTGTTGCAAAGCTCTTTGTCTTTTGCTTTCAGGTATAAGTACACATTGTAAACGTTCTCCCAGACTTGGCTATATAGATTTTTCCACCTGATGCTCTCCATCGTCATATTAACGGAACTTGTTAGACAATTTGAAGTTACCTAAAATGCGAACTGTCTCGTCCTATCTGAATGGGGCACCTTCACGTGCTATGGAAAACCGACTTAGAAAATGATGTGACGTTTCTCTCAACACATTTTAATTTTGGTGTTTTGTTTTACACTTTCAGGGAACCGAACTAAACCAGTTTATCTGCCCGGTCGTCTACATGGAGTAGACTACAAAAGGAATCAACATGAGCATGCAAGACGTGCCACAATCAATACGAACACGAAGCATCACAGGGCCCTTCTCATCGCGAAAATGTTACAGGGTAGCTGAGGCCAGGGTCTGGTGTAGTCCACTGAAAAGATAGAAATTCTCATATAGTTCGGCAGTAACTGGCATGCTATTGTGAAAACCACAATTTGCAAAAATACAGGCTCCTCCATTGAATGGCCACCAACACTCTTGCTGGTCTGTTTTGTCCTGTTACAAGTGAGTACCCAGAAAGATAAAGTAGGAGTCGCCCGAGATATGCCAGTACTCGTTGTGGATTGTTTGTTAGTTCCACTCATGTGCCAGCCTTGCCCACGTGTTCTTGGGTTATCAAGATTCTTCTGGAAGTTTTAGGCATAAAGAAAAAAAGTGAAATTTCCTCTTTCCACATCAAAGAATACAGTTGGCCAAACTTCCTATCAAACATGGAAACAGAGGTCTACAAACTCCGTTATTTCGCATAATAGCGACTGCAAAACTGGTGGTTGCCATCATCCAGGTAGCAAGTAAGTTTGAAGCTGCTTAACTCTGTATTAAAGGTCGTTGTTCACCAATGGAAAACATGTTGACAGTACTATGGTGCCTTCTAGCATCCATGATACTGTTAAAGCTTGTAGCAAACAAAGGAATGCAGAAAGAAATGTTGTCAAAGAAACAAACATGAACTAAACATATGTAAATTGTTATGTGAAATTCTGGTGCACACTCGGGCACATTAGAGCAAGCTGTAAAGGTTAACGATGCAACGGAAAATAGAGGGAACCATGGTAGATTCTTTGTGAACAGAATCTACAGTGCACAGTTGGTGAACACTCATTTTAAGTCAAGTGTGAAAGCCTGATGCTCAACTTGTCAGCTGCTGGCAGAGCTACCAAAATTTATCCAAAACCTACGCGAATGTGACTTTTGGGAATTCACACAGTCGGAAGGATTTTACTGCAGCCACTGGACACTACCTTAGATGTTTGTTTATTTAGAATTTAACCTTGTGTAATTTTCGTATGCTTGTATTTGCCATGTCCTTGAGTTTTGTTGAATGAATGTAATTTACAGATAACTTACATACCAAATAAATAAGAACAGAAAAACTCTTGCAGCAGAATTAGCACAATGTGCGATGATACGTCACTGTCTAGGGAGCCACTGTGGACAATCGTACCCAAATTTCTGCCATTTTCTTGATTTATTGACAGATTTTGACTTACCAGTGCACCATTTTAGTCATAGAGAAAACGGGTAACCATTGGTCACAGTGGTATTGGGAAGACATAATTAAACAAACGAAGAACACACACTACCACCAAGCAGAACGCCTTGTTCACATAAAATTTTCGTTAACTCCTGTCATCTTCTTCTGAATCTACTTCAGGAGTATGAAGAAAAACTACATTTCTTCAGTAACACCAGTAAGTATGTTGATAGCCTAGTTTTGAGAAAATCCACTGTCCTAGCACTTGGCCGTTTTTCAGCATATACGACAAGAACAAATCGGCTACAGACAATGTTTTCTAACACAATCTGTGTCACAAACAGTGAGAGAAGGTGCTGCTGCTGGGAAGACAAGTCTTGCAGACACTTAGCCTAGCTCAAATCTTGGCTGTAGAATTTAGGGAAATACAAAAGCTTTCAAACATTCACTACATGTGGTTCTGTTTCAATCCTTAAATTTAAAAATTAAATAACTCAACAAGCTCAACTGGTAGACTATAAGTACCAAGGATTGAGATCGTAGTTTTCAATTAGTAGTACAGTAATTAGAATTTAAATAAATCTATTTGATTTATCATGCATTTATGCTGAAATTTGTGTCATATATCAAAATTTTTTTTACTGTTAAAAAATATTACACCGCTATTTGCTACTAGGTAAAAAAAACAAAAGAAATTTTATCACTGAAAGACGGCTAGCAATTATTTTTGTGCTGCTAATATGCTAATATAGTCATGTGTTTGTCTCTTCCTAGCAGTACAAATTTAATGCCAAATCTCACATTGATCAGATGCAACCAATCACAAATGGCAAGAAGTCATATTTTATGACAGCATAAATTATGCATAGATGTACAAAACCTGGGCCACACAATGGGCATATTTAATGTTACCAACATTTGCCGAGAACATATCCACCCTTTTCCTAATTTGTTCTAGAAGTTGAGGCTTTTCAAGCTACTGATTATTTTTTTGTTTTCAAATCCTAGTATTTTACCCATTGCTAAGGTCTTGTACACAGGTCCGGACTGGCAGGCCCGGGGCCCAAGTGCCCTGACGTTTTGAAAAAAGCCCCCAAACACAATGCCAGGGGCTAGTGTTGTGAAATTATGCGAGCTTATAAAAGACTGGTCCTTATTAATAGGTTGGGGGCTCCGCAGGGGGGGGGGGCAGAAGGAATAAAAAAATTGTGACCACAAGAATTTTAAATCACAAGCCCCCCTTCAAAACCCTGGAAAAATCTTGACTTCCCCACTCAAGGTCAAAAATAATGTGGCCCCCCCCCCCCCGAAAAAAAAAAACAAATGCACTTTTTATGTGCGTATTGAGACTGCCAGGCGATAAATAATGATCGGTTCCTAAGCTGTTTTTATAGTCTAGTCATTTAAAGACAGCAATGAAATGATCAGGGAAGGAATCAGATTTTAAGAACAACCATGAAATTGCAACGAGAGGGCCCATGTGCCATTGGCACCCTGGCACTATGGCCAGTCCGGGCCTGCTTGTGCAAACACAGAACTAGTTTATTCTACTGTGCATAGTTTATTTCTATCCTTGGCTCCCTTAATAAACAATATCATGTTGGCACTCTGTTTTTAACAGCTACGACATTGAATCTCCAAAATACTATAAAACTTTACTTCTTTTGGCATAGATTCACTTACTGTAACAAAGGAGAAAAAAAATGTAATACATAAAAAGTAATAAACTTTAATCAGTACATCTTACAAAAGAGAGTACAAGTTAGTACAAATTTCGTTATAACAACAACATACTCATGATACTTGGTATCATACACTTAATAACAGATGAGCCGACAGTTAAGCAAATATTTTCCATGTAATTTGGAAGAGACTGCCGCTCCTATTACCAGCAAATTATTCGACCCGCGAAAATTGATACTAAAAGAAGAAGATACTTAAATAGGTTATAGTTATTATCAGTATCATTAAGAATTTGGTAACGACTTAGTATTGGAATGGTCAACATCGGGTGAGGATTCAAATTCAGTTTCGCAATCAATAGTCACAATGCCCAGCGTAACACGTTAAAGAATAGCCTCCATACAATGCACTTTTCACATGTCCACATGATAGTGTTGACACCCATTAAAAAATTAACATACTGTGAATACTGACAAATAATTTGTCATAACTGCAACTAGAAAGATACTGGATCAGCATGGCTTTTTATTACTGTAATTTTAACTAGGCGAAATCAAACCCACCAGTCAAAGGTAATGTTTTACTTTTTTTATGTGTGTTTATGCTTAAATTGCACACAAAAAAATGCAGTACAGTTCGATTTGATTCCAAATGCAAAAGGTACACTTTACTTTGGTTTCTACACACGTTCTGAAGAGCAAAAATTGCGCAAAACCAAACCGACAGAGGCAAAAACAGTATTTATTATTGCATGGCAAATTTTCGGTAAAGAGTCATTTACAATGTATGGTGTTGTTTTTACCTTCATCAGGCATTCAGGCACATGTACAGCACAAACTGCTTATGCTATGCACGTGTCTGATCGCATGATGAAGGTAATGACGCTTTACCGAAAATTCACCATGCAATAACAAAACTGTTTTTGACTCTGTCTATTTGCGTTTGTGCAAGTTTTGCTCTTATGAATGCAACGTTGATTCGTTCTAGTGTATTTTCGCATTATCTAATATGGAGTTGATAACGAGGAATTTTATTTAGGAATTCTGATGGGGGGGGGGGGGAAAGGGAATATCCCAGCAAACTAGACTTATTGCCAAATCGAAAACGGTCCTTAAAACCGTATTAACACCAGTTTTATTTGGCATTTCAGCTTATACACATCACTGATTTTTTTCCTTCACCAGGTCAACATGACTCTTGCCTCATTGTAATCAGCTTCTTCTGCCCAGCAGTATGTCAGTACAGCAATAAAATACGTCAGATCGTACATGAGATGCCTGCATCAATGTTCAAAGAAAAAATAAACACTGATAACACTTTAAATAGCATCCGATTCCAGCGGAGTGAAACTAACTTTCATTAAAAAACACAGTTATATTTCAACTTGCGTAGTGTTACCTCTCAAATAGCTTCATCGCATTAGAAATTTCATTACAATTTCATTGAAGAGCTGTAATTTGAGAAAATTTGAAAAAAAAAGCATCATAAGAAATCTCAAGAGTAAAAAGCACATCAACACACAAGGAGCATGAAACGCAAATAAGCTGCTGAAAAGACCTGAATTCTCTGTCGTCTGTTCTTGACACTTCAAATACTGATTTAATTGTGAAAAGGTGACGCTTACGTCCACGTTTTGGCAGGGTGTACTGTTTGTTCAAACATGTGTTCAGAATGTGGTAATACATGGCGCACATTAGCTGTGAAGTTCTTGAGCAGACGCAGAATTATTTCAAACTTATATTCACAACAATGCGCTGCACCACTGCACAAAATCACTTGTTTTTGATTGTTGAAGTGGTTCATGGCTGAGCACTTGGGTGTGTTGCTCTTCACTTCTGTCAGACTAGCTGTAGCCTCGGTAGAACCATGGTTATTGGATTTACTTTTCATTTCTTTTACGTCTGTTGTAAAAGCAGCGTTCTCTTTGAGCATTTGAGTGCAGAGTGCTGCGTCCGCACATATGAAACTTGGTAACTAAGGCCACGTCGTTTAATTAGCGGATGTTGGAGAAGATCCAGTTCGTTGTGGCAGAGACTCTATGGTAGATGCCTGGTTGTCGATCAACGGCACATCCAAAGCCTGCAGATGTGATGCCAACCAGTGTCCACCGCCCATTTTCTACAACCATTAGCGGGCCACCCGAGTCCCCCTAGACATCAAAGAGTAAAAGAAAAACATGTTAAAACAATAAAAAAAATTTTTAATTCCCTAGAGTTTCCTTAACAAAAATGAAATAACATACACTGCTGATAGATTAAATCAAAAGGGAAACTAATTTCGTGAGAAGTAATATGTTTAACTGTGAATTTGATGGATCATACCAAGAATTCATAGGGTTTGGGAGGAGAATTTGTAACTTATGTTAGATTCGTCCCCATTAGTACAGTCCGAGTTTTCAGAGGGCGCCACGTGTTCTATCTGGTAATTTTTGCTCATTTTCAGCCCAAATCTAAAGTAAACTAAATTAAAACTAACCTAGGCTAAATAATAATTTAATATAAGCTAGTTTCATTTAGTTTGGTTTAATTTTAGGCTAAAAACTGAGTAGAAATTCCCATATAAAACACGTGGCGCCCTCTATAAACTAAGACTGAACTAATGTGAATGTATCTAAGACGTTTCAGTATGGGTCTCAGTCATACAATCTCCTCCCCCAACCCTATAAATTCTTGATCATACTTATATTGTATTATAGTGTATTAATTTAAGTATCTCCCCCCCAAAAATGTGAATGACGTGATTAAATTAGAATTCCAGATGCCAACTTCTTGGCACGCCCAGTGTCAAAAGGAATGAGGTGCTTAAAACAAACACGGAGTATTCCTTTAGAGATTGACTATGCAATGTAACACATTAGGCAGCATCAAATTTCGGCAAGTACAGTGAGTACGGTACAGTAGAAACGAAGGAAACAATCGAGGGGCAGATAGACATACACAGCAGTATGTATATTTTGTTCAACAAGCTGGTTATTAGCACCTGAATGAATTTTCAAAATTAAATTACAGTGGAGCAATTGTTAACGGTAAGGCATTCAGTTCCCACCAGCTTATGCTGTTAACAAAAGTACAAGTTCGTTTATTGTCGTGTTAGTTCATTGGCAAGCTATAAAACATTAAAAACATTTAGTGCTAGGACAGAAATAGCATAAAAAGGGACTAGCATAAAGAAGAAACCAGCATAGGGCGCATTTTTTCTACATTCTCACATTCTTGCAGCCAAAATTTAGCAGAAGCGTTGGTGCCCTGAAGCGTTGGTGCCCTGGTAACAATGCTACCATGGACTTAATATCTATGTCATTGTTCAGATAAATGGCTGCAGTTGTATAATCCATGACAGTAAGATAAAAAATTTCTCCTTACAAAACAAGTTTTCAGGTCACTTATTGACCATTTTCGTCACAAGGCGGTGGAGCCAAACCAGGCACCAGTTGAAATTTTAGATGAAGGGAGAGGGGGAATTGAGGCTTAATGGCACGTCAACAGCTAGGTTGTTAGTTCCAACCTCAGTCACAGTGTGGTGGTCCAGGTTACCACTGGGTCACACATTACAGAGATGTTAAACAAACGCCAAATCTTGATCTATCATACATATGTACCTCCTGTACAAATTTAAAAATCCTGGACAGGAGGATAGACTAATTGCACGATTGACGACTTCTAGATGACGTTTAGATGAAATGTAGCTTCTAGCTGTGATGGGAATCATTATCAACAAACTTGGCAGCAGCCATGATTTGTTTACTTGCTGGTTTCTGAACTTTATACAAAATTTTTTTGCTCAGGTTGTCTCAGTAAATTGTGATTGATCTCACTTTAATTTCCACAGATCACAGTCTTTAAATCGGTATTTGTACGCAATCCCCCTTGTTTGCCCCTCCTTATTTTTGGGTTAAATTTAGGATTATAAGGATAGCGGTCTCCATGTGCATCCTGCTATCTTAGTGGAGGACTTTATTGTTAGTCTGGTATTCAGCCAGTTGTTAACCGTATCAGGTCATTGAATTTTTGTAATAAAATATTACTGTTATTCCCGATAAAGCCTAACGTTAATCCCTGCATTGCAAAAGAAAGATGGTAGCATCTAAAGCATGTGGCCCAATATATTAAGTTTAATTTCTAAGACAATGTGACTTAGTTCACTAAAAAAATCCGTACTCAATGTGAACGTTTTAGAACCGACTTCTTCCAGTATCGTACAATTTCACAACAAATATACTCACAGTATTTAGTCAATTTTCGATAGACACATGTCTATCTTCATCAGAATCGTATAAGTCCATTGGCCATATTCAAACTCAAATAGAATACTGAGATGTAACCAAAGGACTGAAAACGCTTTAGAAGAACCTAATGAACCGTAGATACCGTAGTATCTTTTGTTGTGAAGTTGTGTGAAAATGGAAGAAGTTGTTTCTAAGAATCACTTATCTTGTGTTAGTTTGACATGTACTAGTTCTATAAACCTGGTAGACTCCTTGCGTCGATTCATTAATGATTAACTATCATTTATTCATCCTGAATAAAGCTCTGTTTAAATGCTTGTTAGCAAAGTAGGACATTCCGGCGATCTTTATAGGAGATAAATTTCTCTGGTTTAATTACGTTCACTGCGTAATAGTTTATATTTTCTGAAAGCCTACAATCCCTAGAACATGTTGGACTCGAATTTTATAAGTTTACCCTGTGTTTTTAAATTATGGCGATTGTGGAAATTGGATGTCATTGTTTACCCTGAGGGTCGAGTGAGGTGTTGGTTAGTCCCAAGGAATGTGGTCACCTGAATAGCTCCTCCAATCTACTGTCCAGAGAGGCATAAGTGGCCAATCAGCACAGACTAGCTATCCTACACGTCTGCAGTTGCTGCCCTGGATCCACCTGGTTTACGCAAATAACTGGCTTGGACTCACTTTAACTACCTGGATAGCAAAAGCTATGCGTGTCACGCCGGACACAAGCGATGATCTCAGGATACACGATTAGCGGTACTCGACTTGAAAGTAACAATGGGATTTTCTTACAGCAGCCTAGAGGTATGTAAGGTAGATCAAATATTGGGATTCAAATTTAATTTGCATCAGTTTACTCTACATCTAGTGAGACTCTAACCGCCTTCATCGACAGGTGCAAGGACGATGCTGCGAATCTTTGAAAAGTTTGTCAAATTCTCCACAGCCCTACGCTGGAAATCCTTACGGATTTGATAATTTAGTTTAGAAAAGTCAGCTAAGTAACTATAGTTAAAACGTGGTGAACAATTCCAACATACATTTGATGGCACGTTTATGTATCTACCTTCTATGGCCTAAGTTTATTGCTGCAAATTGTAAAATTTGGATTTGTGCTACTGAAATTCTGTATAAAAAGTGCGTTCTTTGTTACATTGAATAAATGCCAAGATATTCTCCAGTTCGTCGTAGATTCATCATTACTTCTGAATTAAGACACTTCGGATTGACATGTAACAGCAGTGGCGGATCTAGACTGGTGGGCGTGACAGGTTTATCATATTAACAGAGGGATGCCGAGCCAGCAGCGCTGCTCGCCAGTAGAACTATAGGGGTGCCAGAACATCCTTGGAGTGTGGGAGTGCAACTGCACCCCCAACCCGCCACTGGATCTGCTACGGTGTAACAGTGGATGCTAGGTATGCATCTGATGGCAGCAAACAGTTACCAAGGAAATTGTGGAGTGACTCCTGGCTCGCGAAGCCCACAATGACATAAAAAAGTACAGGTATTTTAGTGTTTTCGGCCGAAATCTTGGCTTTGGTCACCTAGAACAATGTTATGACAATGTAAAATGCAATACATTATAACAAACACGATCTAAGGCCATGAGATGACTAAATACTAACAAAATTGATGAAGACACAATGAGCAAAGGAGCCTAAGCTCAGATACTAACAACAATGTCCACCATCTTCTGAAGTGATGCCAGCACCACTTCACAAGATGACAGACAAGTTTGTTTGTATCTGAGATATGTTCCTTTTTTACTTGCGTGTTCTAGCAATTTTTGTAAGTATTTACTGGTGGTGACCTTTAGTTTGTCTTTGTTATAACTTATTGTATTTTACATTGTCATATCATTGTTCAGCCAAAACTATAAAAGTTCTATGTTTTAATGTGTCATTGTTGGCTTCGCCAGCCTGGTGGCTCATTCATTTACGTTCTATATGATCTGTATGACCCGGGATGCTACAGCAAGGAGCCTTCACAATATTGCTGAGAAAATGCAAGATCGTTGCGTAAACTCAACCTTAAGTAGGTTAGCTGTGAGGAAGAACCTGGTACTGAATGGAGACTTCCATGAATGAGAAATCTGGTATCTAAAAAAGGAACTGCAGGTTTATTGGTTGCTTTAACTTCCTTCCAGTTGAAGAATAAAAGGCAGGCACAGTAATGGTTTAAATACATGAGAGACTGTATCATGCCCTAAAGTCCCGTAAATACACTAATAAAATGAAAAAGCAAGAAAACTCCTGCTGTGACTGGGACTCGAACCAAGGCTTCTTGTTCTATCTGAATGCACTGACTCCTGTAAAAGTGTGCAGTAACCTTGCTTCAAGCTAGTCTCTTGTCTACCGCAGTAAAAAAGGTAAGAGGTTCTTGATGTTGCAAAATTTCAAATTTGCTGAACTCAGCCTTTAACACAGAAGAACAAATAAAGGCCTTTGTGAAAAATAGGCTGCTTCGGGCCTACCTATTAAATCAGTCAAATGTGACAGTTAGAAAAACAGTCACACGTCGTATTTTGGATAAATTAAATAACGTAAACATATTCCTAAAAAAATTAACTGCAAATAACTACTACCGAAACAGAAAACGGCTTCAGAATAGTGAAGTTTCTAGCATGTACTCACTATGTACGCTTTAGAATGTTCCATGGTTAGGCAATTAACATTGACAATCAAATGATTATGTAATTTTTCCAATTTCTTTACATACGTGGTAAAATTTAAGTAACGTTGAACCAATTTTTTTAAATTTAAATTATTTCCATTTTCCATTTGCAGCATTAATTCACTGAATTTTTTAGAGAGCCAAAATTCAGTCGTATAACGAGCTTTTTTTTCGTGTTAATTCATCAACATTTTTTTGTAAGACCATCAATTTTTGAAGAGCACACCAATCATTTTGCTGTATTTTGGGCCTTATTGCTCACTATTAATTTATACTCGAGAAGAGACACTCATCTACTGCTGACACTTTTAGGATTACTCTCATTAGCAGTCTTATTGATTAAGACTTGCCTACCACCTTAATTTCAGGTTTCGTGCTCTTTCTGCCTCGGGTTATACCACGTCCGTGACAAACTTAAGATTAACTTCATTAATTGGTTTTAATTAAGATGCAGCTAGAGGCAAGGAAATAAGAGGTTTAGAAGGTGTAAGTGTCACTAACCAGACATGCGTCCTTGAGGCCATTGCGGTATCCTGCACAGATCATCTCTGCATAAAGGTGAAGCTCAATACCTTTCTCAGCATGCCAAGCAACGCATTCAGCATTAGACACAACTGGAACAACTACTTTTTGTAGTAGATTCGTACCCGTACGGCTGCCTGAAATTAACAAACCATTATGTATTAAATAATAAACTAATTTACCAAGAGAAGTATATTTAAATCTGAAATGCAACATGATTTACAAAATTCACGTTATGAATGAACCAGGAGACTGTCTACCTAACGCTTCCAGGATGCCTTGCGAGAAGGTGGGAAATAGCGACACGTAGTATTTGCTAAATGGTGGGGAGGAGGGAGGGAGGTATGGATGCGAAGTACATAGTAGATTTTATAATATGAACATGCATGGAAGGGTGGGTGGGGGTTATTGCGACGTCTCTCTCATACACATTTGTTTTGGGGAGGGGGGAGATGTAGGAATGCATAATTGGGTAAGCAACATTATATTCAAAGGTCTGTAAAGCTAGTACATGATAATGTATAAACACGTTGGAGTGTACTGGCAGACACAGATTGAACACCTGAGAGAAACAGTTTCGTAAACTTGCTCGCAATAACTTGTTGCTGGCTGTTCACTGTTCCATAGGTAAAGTAGAAATGTGCAGTACACAAATTTGTTAATCTTCGATAAGCCATTGTTTATCATGGATACAGACACATTTTTAAATGTCAGTGGTGGCAACGCCACTTCCGGCTGATGACAGCCAATGTACCCGGGATATTGTACTTTTTCCCATCCAATAATTACGTCCATGATTCCTTCCTCTGACTGTGCAACAGGGGGAAGACATATAATTCTGATTTGATCGGAAGTGTACTTTTCGATTGAACCTTAAAATACTGTCCACGCTCCTCTTTCATAAATAAATTCTTTGTAACCTCCTTGATTCATGTGCTTTCATTGAAAAAATGTTTTCCATTGTAGTAATTCAAAATTTATGTGCATCAAAATGGAAGACTACGTGCAAATCAGCACCTGTGTCAGCCCTGTTCTTTACGTCTCAATCTACTAAAAAAAAAAAAAAACATACCTGGAAGATTGTCAGTCTTTCCCCAGCCAGCTACCACAGCCATAGCCCCTTCCTCAGACCGTCCAGCAGGAGGAAGGCAAATGGGCCGAACGTGATCCCTGAAGTCTACTTGTCGATTGAGCCTCAATAGTGCAACATCAAAGCGATCAGGCTGGGATACCATGAAATGGAAGTTCGGATGCAAGCGTTTCTCGGTGACACCGTATGAGGCACTGGCCAATGGTTGGTTCTCCAGCAAATCATACGCTCCCAAGACGACTGTAATTGCACCCAGACGAGCACTGCAGAAACAAAGAATTTAAAAGCGGGAGAAAAGGAACAGTAATTTGGATATGGAATGGAATTTCAACATCGCCTTTGTTTGCATATTACCCTTAAAGTAAGTGGATTAAAAAGCATTTAACATTGCTTAAGTTAAAAAATTGCAGACATTCAAATGTACGTAGACCTGTTACAAATCCCCCTACAAGGCTGGCACACACTGAAGAGAAAACTGCCAAACTTAGCACAGTTATGCCAATAATATTGTCGTTTGTGTGATTACTGTTTTATCGTTTACAACATATAAAAGCCGAGAGGGATGGTCGAGGACCCAGAGGGTGGCTTGTGGCTCAAAGCAAATAATGGAATTTTAGTGGCACTGCTTCAATTAAACTTTGATTACTAGTGAACCAGACAAGATTGAGACTTGTGGTTCGATGCGTTTATTTTTGGTTTAGAGTCTTGAAGCTTCAGCGAGCTAAAGCAACTAATTACGTAGCAAAAATTGTACCTTACCAGCAGAAAATGTGCAGTAAAGGGGAATGGCAAACCTGATGAAATAATACTTTTAACAAAAAATTATTTATTTTTTAATCTAAGTGCGTAGGCTCTTTTCCTTCCTAACTAGTTGACTTCTACTACAATTTAGTCAAATACATGTCACATTTTTATTTGTTTGAGCGGGTGGGAAACTATTGAGGTATATCTGGTATAAGTGTTGAACTGTTTTTTTTTTGTGTGGCAGTTACAGGTGAAAGAGAAATTAAAGAGAAAGTGTAACTCTTGTTGGGAGTGAAGAAACTTGTACGGATAAATAACACTGTAGTGGTGAGTGCCACAGAAAGTTTTCTATGCACGATTATTGATTTACTAATTGCCTAAAAAAAGTACATACTTAATCCAACTTTATTAATATTTAAAGATACAGAAAATCGAGAAGTGAAACATATCACTTGTTGACTAAGATTAGATGAAATTGCACTTCCTATTGCAGTTTTCAAAGAAAACTTATTAAAGGCAAATATATGTAAACACTAAACACTAAATTGTGTAATCAAAAAAAATAATAACAATAAGCACAAAATAAATAAAATAAAAAAAGAAGAAGGTTTATTGAGAATTAACCAATCTAAAAGAGTACATTTAGCTCCGTTGTATTTTTTTTTACAGAACGTACTTTTTTTATTTCTAAGAAGACAGTATGAATAAATAAATAAATAAGCTACTTAATAATAAATTCATAAAGCAGTTCTTAGAAAAATCTGCAACATTACAGACGTCAGGATATAGCCATTAGCCATTAAAATTGAAGAGCATTAGGAGAAATAAGTCAATACACAATGGTTAATGTCATTCTGCATTACAATGCAGTTTTTTTCCCTGCTTTGAGGCCATAAACTAAAGCTTAGTTTATGATCTTTAAAGATCAGTGCATCACCAATGATCGTTAAAATAATTTCAGTTAATGAACACGGCGTGAGCAATATACAATGAAATTTTGTATTAAAAAATATAAATTCATCATAAGAAAATGACTCCGATATGGAGTACTGGAGCATTGAACACGGGATGGTTAATTCCTGACCTATGTTCTATTATTTTTTGTTTATTAATCCTTGTTGATAGTGCCTAACAGAAATTAACAAATATTTTAGTCATCTTGCTTGTTGTCGCAAGTTTGAGATTTTAGCTGCTGTCAAATAATGGCCACAAGTTGACAGTGCAGTGCGCAACTGGCCATCCACCAGTACCCACACCTCCTAATATCTCCATTGCTAAGTCCTTTTATACAGTTCCATTTCTATAATTTACATAAACATAAGCATGAATCGACTTGCTTAATGGCCTTAATCTTCCTACTTAATTAAAAAGCGGAACAAGAAAAATAAAATAATAAAATAAAGATGTCGCTTACACACTGTTGAGTGCTAGCTGGGCAAACTGAAATGTCATCCACTGTCATATTAACATTTCGCATGCTGTGTCCGATGGACACACCTATAATTACATGTTAGAATGGAGTTGGCGGCTTTTAATCACGGTGCAGAGTGAATAGTTCTAGATTTGGCCAACAGGTGGAAGTAGAGGTTACGCCCGTGACCTTTCCGTTTTGAAGTAAAGGGTAGGTCTCAATCCCTTCCACCGACCATGAACAAAATTATTAACCTATGAATTAGACGTGACTCAGGGTGGATTTCATCGCTTTCTAAAGGTCATCCAGCTGTAACGCTGGAGGTAGACAGGATTGCACACGTACATCAGTGATCTTACTTAACTATTTGACTGACAACTGATGTTTTGTAATGACATAGGAAGTTATCAACAATTGCTTAAAAGGTTAACAAGGAGGAAGATGACCGAAAGTTATGGCTAATGATTCATGCACGGCGCGTTTCAGTATGAGTTGATTCAGAGTAGATTGATTATGGCAGGAAAAGGAACTGCAAGGGTTAGGAGGTTTGCTGAAGGGGGAGTGACGGCGTTCACTACCAGTATAGTGATTTAATCCTTGGATTTTAAAATCCAGTACTCCAAAGAATACTAAAGCATCGTGCACAGAAAAAAAAGCAAGTGAAAAAATACCCGTAACACCAATAAAAGATGAGAAAAGTACAACCATTGATAATAGTTGTCTTAGATAGCGAACCCTTACACCCTATTCCCAACATGTTAATGTTTGTAATATAACCGAATCTCATACTGTGTAGTGCTTTGCAACATTGGTAGAAATCATAAGTACAAGAGTTGTATTGCACATCATAGTTTTGTGGCTAAAACGCTTTCAAATGCTCCTGTTGAAATTTCACAAATTTAGTTTTCTGTGGCGTTGGTGGCAGTTTCGGTTCTAGATTTGGCCAACAGGGGCCAACACGTGACCACAGTTAGAGCTAAAATGTTGGTGTAATGGTGGTGGTAATGGCTCTGATATTAGTACTTTGAGTGGGGAAAGGGGGGATTGAGGCTTTGTGGTGTGTCAACAGCTTGGTTATAAATCCCAACCTCAATCACAATGCAATGGTCAGTGTTGCCACTGCATCACACATTACAGAAAAGTTAAACAAACCCCTAATCTCGTCATTTATCTGTACCTCCTGAAAAACATAAAAACCCCAGACATGTGGACAGACTCATCATCCAATTGATGCACTAAGTCTCACAGAAGATGGAAACAACGATGAACACCATCAGGATGGTGACAATCTACTAGCACGTGACAGACCGTAAGTGTCTAGTGACAACACTCTTGCCAGGTTTTTTTTAAAGTTTTTGGATTCCTACTGAACTGCTACCATGATAAAAGACAAATTTGGAGACATAATTAAATGATAAACCAACATGTAGTCTAAATCTTACGTTGGTATTTTTGGGATAATTTATTTGTGGTAATATTCTCACTCCATTGCATTTTGGACAATTTAAGTCAACTCACACCTTAAACTGAACACAGCAGTCGCTACGTAGACATTTACTTACTTCCTGACACAATGAGCGGCGGTGACGACGTAGAAGCTGTTGACTAAAGCGCCTCCACATTGAAAGCCGTTGATCTTCACATGTGCCTCCACAAAGGAAAAATAACAAAATGGTGTAAGCAAACAATGTGTTTATCACAACGACGTCTTGTACAGCACTTTTAAATTTTTGCCAGAAGTATAAGCAGAAAACAAATTTGCAGGAACCATTAAGCATTATGGGAAGGTCGGAAGTACACCGTGTTGTTGTAATTTACTCAGACGTGTCATATGGGGGTCAAAATTTTGATTTACTTGTGACAAGTACTATAATATCCTCAGCCTTAGTTGACCCAGGGAATGTAGTGTTTATTTATATCACTGTTTTTCTCATGTTCCCCTGAAAGCAATTGGCCAGTCCAGCAATTAGTTCAGTCCATAATTTAGAGGAAAATCTGCAAGCATTGCCTAAGTTGCAAAGGAATGGGCCTGGCAGAAATGGGCTAGGAGAACCTGTTGGGTAGAAGTCTTCGACACTGCTAACTTTGAATGCTGGTATGTTCTTTCAGCACCTTACTGAAAGTATGATAACTGGGGCTTAACGTAAGTTATTCTGACCAGAAATGGGTTAGGAGAACCTATTGGGTAAAAGTCTTAGATACTGCTAACCTCGAATGCTGTGTATCTTCAATTAATTTGTGGTTGAATGGTTATATGGTAAAAGGTTGCCTCCTCCTGATAGGCAAAGAAAACCACAAGCACATCAATGCAGTGCAAGAATTTAATTTTCGACGTAAATGTTACAGCTTTGGTCACAATAAAATAACAATATTTACAAATGAAAGCATAGATACATGGGTAAACAGCTTACTACCATTCCACCATCTTGAAATGGCTCTCAAATGATGGTAGGCTATTTTCTTTCAGAACCTTACTGGTGTTGTAATGTTTCATAACTGGTGCTTGAAGTGAGTTAATCTAATGCTGGTATGTTCTTTCAGCACCTTCCTGAAACTAGGATAACTTGTGCTAAAGGTAAGTTCAGGGAGCTTGTATTATACGTAGCTTTGATAGGAGGGCCCCACTTACTATTACGCTTTACCGCGAGAAACCGTGCAACATTTTAGGAGCTGCTTTACCATACCACAAAGACGTCTGACGTCTCTGCTCCCATTTCGTGCCATTTTACTGATTCTTGCTTCTCATTGGCTTTTGATTTTGCTGATTAATCGACACAAAATTGGACTAACAAACGAACGAGTACTCATCATCAAACATAAGCCGGACCGCTCCAATTGTGTAAATTGGTTTAAAGTTCATTAACCTACCAGTACAATCGACAATGCGACTGAAAAGAGCAATGTTTGTTATCAGACGGAGAGCACCGCCACAAGCGATCATCGTAAAGCATGTCATTGTTTTGGTTTCGACGCAAAGACATCTGCTACTCTCGTCTTGGGTAATCTAGTAAGAATTTGTCGTTTTGTCTTAATACTATGTATTTTAACGTTCAGCAAAGATTGAACGATCAGATATTTCACAATTATTCATTAATTTCGTTAAAACCTACTCGCTAGTTGAAACAAACCTTTTTGTTGGTTTCGAAAAACCAAGCGTCGTCTGCTTCGAGGAATGGTTTGGGAGAAAAAACGTCATCAACTGAATCTCGCTCGTGTATACTTTACCACGGGAAATAGCTGCACTCTAGCTCAGACGCGTTCAACTAGTGTGTCCACCCTATTAAAGCTACGTATAATCCAAGCACCCTGGGTAAGTGAATCCTATCAGAAATGGGCTTGGAGAACCTGTTGGGTAGAAGTCTTAGATACTGTTATCTTCAAATGATGGTATGTTCTTTCAGCAACTTCCTGAGATTATCATAACGCGTTGCATGGGGTAAGTTAAAGCTGATCAGTAATGGGACAGAACCTCTTTGTTAGAAGTTTTGGATACTGTTAACCACGAATGCTGGTATGTTCTTCCAGCCCCTTGCTGAAAATATCGTAACTGGTGCTTAAGGTAAGTTAATCATATCAGAAATGGGCTAGGAGAACCTTTTGGCTAGCAGTCTTAGATACTGCTAACCTCGAATGCCAGTCATAAAAAAGCCTTCAAAGTGCACAAAATACAGTGAAGACACAACGTTTCGATTGGATTACGGCACCCCGTTATCAAGTGCAAAGAATACGAAATACAGCACTCGTATTATGCCATGTCAAGGCCAACACAAACACACACATAAAAATTTCAAATTTAAAAATCAAAATTTAAAACAAAACCTAAACTTCCCTGAGCAGAACAGGTTAGTAATAGGTTATGGTTATGGACAGGTTGTTGATGTGGTAAAATCACTAATGTTTCTAAATTAATTCTAGAACGTTATTGTTTATCCATAAAAAGAATGGTTTTCAGGTCTGGAGTGTGCCCAGTTAACCTCATTATGCCAGAATTAAAAATGTAAATGAATATGTACCACTCTTGCACAATTTATGAATGTCATAGCATAAAACAAACCATCTTCTTCCCCCCACCCCCAACATAAACCCATGCAATAATCCTGATGCACCAGCATATAAAACGAAGTGAAATTCCACAGCTCCTCACTTCGAACATGCACTCGCAGGGAAGAGATTAACGCATAACCTATTGCTAACCTGTTCTGCTCAGGGAAGCATAGGTTTTTTTTTTTTATTTTGGTTTTTAAATTTGAAATTAGTGTGTTTGTATTGGCCTTGACACGGCATGATATGTGTGCTTATTTTTTATTCTTTGCACTTGATAACGGCGTGCAGCAGTCCCCGAAACGTTGTGTTTTTACTGTATTTTGAGCATTTTCAAGGCTTTTTTTTATGACTTGCTATCTTTGGTGCTTTTAATTTCTAAACCTCGAATGCTGGTATGTTCTTCCAGCACCTTGGTTGAAACTGTCATAACTGGTGCTTGAGGTAAGTTAATCATATAAAAAATGGGATAGGACAACCTGTTGGGTAGAAGTCTTAGATACTGCTAACCTCAAATGCTAGTGTGTTCTTTCAGCAACTTCCTGAAACTGTCATAGCTCGTGCTTGAGGTAAGTTAAGCTGATCATTAACGGGACAGAACCTCTTGGTTAGAAGTCTTGGATACTGTTAACCTTGAATGCTGGTTGTTCTTCCAGTACCTAACTTCAATTATCATAACTGGTGCTTGAGGTAAGTTAATCTGATGCGGGTATGTTCTTTCAGCATCTTCCTGAAACTATGATAACTGGTGCTTAAGGTGAGTTAATCCTATCAGACATGGGCTAGGAGAACCTGTTGGGTAGAAGTGTTAGATACTGCTAGCCTCGAATGCTGGTATGGTCTTTCAGCAACTTCCTAAAACTATCATAGCTGGTGCTTGAGGTAAGTTAAGCTGATCGTTAACAGGATGCAACTTCTTGGTTCGAAGTCTTGGATATTGTTAACCTCGAATGCTGGTATGTTCTTCCAGCATCTTACTGAAAATACCATAACTGGTGCTTGAGGTAAGTTAATGTGATCGTTAATGGGATATAACGTCTTGGTTACAATTCTTAAATGCTGTTAACCACGATTGCTGGTAAGTTCCTTCAGCACCTTCCTGAAACTATCCAGCATCTTACTGAAAATACCATAACTGTTGTTTGAGTTAGTTTATCTGATCGGTAATGGCATAGGAGACCCTAGATAAGTTCTAGCTTGACCAGTTCTTCAAAGTAATGAGAGAGATACCATGATTGTTCAGCTCCTACTGGATCTATTTTCACTTATTCCGGCCCTCGGCCCTATCACATTAGATGTTTCATGGTTCAAATGACTGGGTGTGTCCCTCCCCTTACTAGATTTCTTTCTCCTTTTAAAATGTTTGGAATATTCATGTAAATAAATAGACA